>SNQJ01S0014341.1:112704-149194 GCA_010110895.2 Picea sitchensis | reverse complement strand
AAACCAACCTTCCAGAGTTAGCTGAAGAAGGATCCATTTGGCTACAACCAGAAGCAGTTTTGGACCAGAGGGAGCGTTTCCTGCATCAGAGAACCATCAAGGAAGTGCTAGTACAGTGGAAAGATATGACTCCAGCAGATGCAACTTGGGAACCAACTACCATTCTGCAGCAGTTTCCACATTCCAAGCCTTGAGGACAAGGCTGTTTTTAAGGGGGCGGACATGTTAAGGTCCTAACCCACACATAGGTATATCAATGTATTCGTATGTAATAAAGGTCAATATTAATAAGACCTTTCAATAAAATAGAATAAGGCGGATGTAAGAAGACCTAATAGAAGCTTCCGCTTCTAGAAGGATCTTCCTCTAGATGCTTCTTTTCAGTATAAATAGGAGTCGAGGGTATGAGAACCCTAGCTTGGATATTATTGTAATAGAGCGTTGCTCGACTGGAGGTTTCCCCCTCGAAGAGGCCTGTGAACATTGCTATCTGATTCAAAATGTTATTTCTGTTGCTATTTCGTATATCATTTCTGTGTATTGTAAAGATTATGCTGGATATTTTACTGTTATTCTGTCATTTCTAGCATTTCGTTTCTGTTCTGCATATTTTATATATCTAGTATCTTGCAATTTCTTTCAGGACAAAGGCTTTGGCGGGGTAACCTTCCTTTTCTTAGTTGGATCCTCTTCATCTCTAGGTGGAGTAACTTCACCTTTGTTTTGCTCGACTTTCGTGCCACCTAGATCTCCACCATCATCTCCCTACTTAAATGAGGTTGAAGATGTCTCCACTGATGTGCTATGGACATCATGCACTTCATCATTTTTCTTTGTTTTACTTAGTCTAGGTGTGTCCGACATAGTTTCAGGGCTATCCACATCAGACATCTTTGTGGGGTTTGCTGGAACAAGGAGGTCTATCAACCATTCCTTGGTAATCTCGTCCAAGTCATCTTCTGTCAATTTGTAATATGACTGGAGCTTCTGTTTATGCTCATTAGTGCATGATGTAATGTAGGTGAAGTGGCGTTCCACGCTGAACTTCATCAAGGGTCTAAACCTATAAACTTTGTTCGGGGTGATGCGCGGTGTAGACTAGATTGCGATCTTCGATTGGTTGTAGTAGGCGTGGAAGATGGAATTGCACTACCACTATTTTCTCATGTCACTGGAATACCATAGCGTACAGAACTTCGTGGCCAGTGGTTTGAAGGGTTCTATATCCAGGAAAGTGGTGCCTTCTAGTAGCTCCCAGGAAATGAAAGCAATCAGTATCAGAAGCCAACTAAAGAGGAAGTCATACCCTTTCTCTTGCGCTTCTCTGCAATCAATCTCTAGTTGGTTTTCAAGGTACTGTGCCCAGTTCATCTGTAATTCCTCTACGCACTTCCCTGCGAGGCCGACCACGAATACAGTCACTTTAGTTGGTCTATTCTTACGAACTAACTTTCTCGTGATCAGTTGACATGAAAGGTGCACTGCGCCACTCTGTATAGAGTCTACCTTGTAGCCTCGCATGCCCTTCTCGACATCGCCATAGGTTTCCTTAATTCTCTACACTAATGCTCGGTCGGAGGTCTTTCCAGGGTAGAACTCCTGTGGGTCATGGCCTTGCATGATAAGCCCTATGATCCAATTGATCAAGGTCTGATCCACAATGATGCATCAGTTTAGACATAGGTATCCTCCATGATAGAAAGATAGAAGAAACGTTACACATGCATTCACCTCCTGGTGTCTGCCAAAGTGTGGGATATTCATAACATTCATCAATGTAGACAGCGCGAGGTTATGGGTCCAAGGCTGCAGGATGATCTTTGAGTTATTTCCCTTTGTCTTTGTTAGATACTTGTGCGGGGAAAGCATATTGTAGAATTTCCTATCACCAAGGTTGAAGTCACTAAACTTCAATGCTACAAGCTTGTCTTGATTGGCTCAAACTACGTGCACCCCTTTCGAAAGGTACACAGTGATCAAATTACACTCAAATTCTTTGGGTACACTTTCGTGGTTAATCCCACCACTCAGAGGTGGTATGTAAGTCGGCATAATGCATGGAATAATCTTTCCATTCGTAATGTCATATTTGTGCTTTGTTCTTGTCTCTGTCGTTTTTCAAGAAGGTCCTGCTCCAAGAGCAGTTGAGGGAGAATCTTGGACTCCTCCTGTTGATGACCCTTTCACACCTATAGACATCCTTCTTTCTGATATGACTCTCTCAGTCCTTAAGTTAACCAGAACTTCTTTGACTGCTTTCTCTATTGCGTTGAGCTCATCCAACATATAATCTTGGGGTCGATTAGATCAGGTGTGAACTAAATTCAAAAATTGTAGTGGAGGGTACGGGAACAAGGCGATGATCATAGTGCAAAATAATCTCAGGGTGTGGGCTCAATTTCTTATTTAGAAAAAAGGTATTCTCGGTGTGTGGCGCAGCGGACTAAGTAAGAAAGTTATCAATGGTCTACTTGCAATGGGTATGAGGCGACATTAACTCATGTTCTGTCCATTATGGTGCGGTCTGATGGTCTAGTGGTGAACCATCAATGCTTTTCGACCCGTTCGGAGTGGCAGTCGAATAGTTATATCATCTTCCAACGGCTATATTGCTTTGCCTCGGTGAAGTGGCCTATGTCACTGGTCTGATATCTCGGTGAAGTTCAATTTCTGCAAGTTTCTCATTCTGCGACGTTCTCTCTGAAGTATTTTGTAGTCTGTCTATCTTAGCTCTCCTTTTACTTATTTTCCTATCCTTTTTTCCAATGAGCTTCATCTCGGGGATTCTCTTCCCATTTTGATTCTTATTATCCTTGAACATAGGTACTTCGCGCTGTTGATATTCTCTCCTAAGACCTAGGGGTAATAATTCTTCTTTTTCTGGGACATGTGCTCCGGTCTTCTGTGAGCCTTCTGACATTGTTTCATCTTCAACATTTGGGCCTCTAATGATAAGTGGCTTTGATCTGTTCTCCTATTCTTCAATCAACTGCGCAATCCTTCTATTCATGAAATCTATAAACTCTTGTCTTTGTTTTTCTAAAACTTTTTCTTCTTCTTTATTTTTGGCTTGATCTCTCTTAATCCAAGTTTTTCCAAGTAACATAGTAAATGGGGCGTTGTCCTCAATAAAATTGATAATCTCAAAATCTTCTTCTGTCGAAGTTCCACTAACATTCATAGATATCTAAGTGAGATTTCCACATAGGGTCACCATCTTTACTCTAAACAGTCCTATTCCTCTTAGTGAATGGATCATAACAGTTCTTCCTATAGCTTCCCAAGTTCTCTCTGGCATGATGTTCACTGGTGTGTCTTCATCAAGAACATAGTCAATGTCGAAATCTCCTAATCTTACTTGGATTCATTCTTTTTCTTTAAAGATCTTTGATAACCTAAAATGTCGGTGGTCATTTAGGGTCTCTTTCATCTTTAGTAATACTTTATGAGATTCTTTCTGAGATTTGGCTATTTCTAGAGTTGTCTTAGGGTTTTCTTCATTCAGATTCATTCTTTCAATCTTAGCAATCATTCTAGGGAAATCCAACACTTCATGGTCCAAAGCTTTGCAACAGAGACAACTAGGTCTTCCACCCAAGCATTCCTTAGCTAGATGGTCTTGTTTTCTGCAACTGTAACATAGGGTTAATCCTCTGTTTATTTTAAAAGGTCCCCAACCTCTTTTGTATTGTGCACTAGGATCATGGTAGCTAGCTTGCAAAAAATTCTTTCTAGGATCCTGCATCCATTGGTTAGTCCAAACATTCTTTATATGCATAGGTATAACATATTTATCATTATTCTTACCATATCTATTCATATCAAACCTTCTTTCATCTAACAATGCCCTAGTTTTCAAGCTAGGACAGACTCTATCAAGCATACCTAGATCGATATTTTAGAAACAAAATTTTTCACTTACCTTACTTTTACAGAGCATAAAGCTTCCAGATCTAAAAAAATTTAGTTGTCTTACCTCTATCAGAGCACAGAGCTTATAGATCTTACCTCTTTCTATAGATCTGATCTATTTTCTTCAAAAACTTCCACTTTAACCTTTCTTAGAGCACAAAGCGTTCATATCTGACTTCTTTTCTTCAAATATGTCCTTCCTTCTTTAGCATAGAGCTTCTAAAGTTTTAGGATGAATCTTTGCACAAATATTCTTCTGTCTCAGTTCCCAACAATCACAGTTTCAGGTCCCGGAAACAGAACCATTTGTTGGCACAGGGGAAAACCTAGGGTTCAATGCTACAACAACGCACCAAAAAAACCCTAAATACCAACCCTTTCGACAACACCTATGAAGCAAATGAAGTCTCACCTGAGGTAGAGGCAAGGGTGGTTGCAGGACTCAGATGTCTACAACCTTAGTTGGGACACAAATATGTGATTCTGACACCTAATAGAGCAATTAGTAGTCAATATGCATCAATATTCAGTTCTTAGTAACAGTGTAGACATACCCTAATTACAGAGTATCGCAGTATGCAACCAAATCCATCATCTAATAACACTTAACATAAAAGGAACACATTAGATCTAGAAGATTCAAGCACTAAGCACATCCATATAGGTCAGATCTAGCACTCATTCACATGATTAAGCACAAAGAAACATCAGATCTATCTAACATTCATCACATAGAAACACATCGATACATCACACAAAGCAGAGAAACACAACATGTATGTGGTTCACCCCCACCCTGGGGCTACGTCCAACAAATCTTCTTCTTTATTAATGTCTCCAATTGGTTACAACACATAGTTACCAAAAACCTTTCTGAACACAGGACATAATATCTGCGCAACTCACTATATCCTTCTTCCTTGCATTGTATCAAAAATCCTTCTATAATCTCTATAATAACTTGCACTTAGCTATGTAACCCTTCTAGAGTCATGCACAGAGCACTACTAGCACTTAGATTACATCACATAGATAGGCTACCATCCTTTTACTTAATTCGCCTAGACATCTATTTATACATACAAAAGTGGGCCTAAGAATGGGTGAACCCATGGGATGATATCTCTTTCCCATTACATTGTCCCAAAACCCAAAAAGGGGCCTAAAAGTGGGCCGAGATCCCATGATCTCTTCTTCGTCTGGCGCTCCATCTTTGACAGGTTGTCGAAGTCCCAAAAATGGTCGAATATGACCAAGTGTTCCTCAAAACTTGGTCAAGGGCCAACAATAACACCGCTATTACCTTCAAGTCCTATTCATCCATGTTTACATTACAAATCTTGGCCAAGGCATTCTCCAATATCCTGTTAAAATATTCTACTGTTCCATTCTTTTGAAAATGATAAGGAGTGCTCTTCTGATGATCTATCTCAAATTCCTCTAGCATTTCCTGGATTGTACTGTTGATAAAATGAGTCCCATGATCACTCATAAATATTCTTGGGCATCCAAACCTTGTCACTACATGTTCAAACAAAAACCGTGATGCAATTTATGCGCTGCACTCCTTCACTTCTCATGCCTCATCCCATATGCTCATGTATTATGCCACTGTAATAATATATATATCCCATGATATTATTATTTTTGGATTAATTGGACCTACAAAAGTCTACTTCCCACTTTTCAAACACAAGGTTATTTGAGGTCTCAATGGCATCTCATCCCTCTTGGATGGATTTCCAAGTCTCTAACATACATCAAAATTCTAACAATACTCCTTTGAATCCTTGTGAATTGTTGGCCACCATAGTCCTGTGTGAAATACGTTCTACATAGTAGCTTTCCGTACATAGTGTCCTCCAACAATTCCTTCATGTGTTTCTTCTAAAATGATAGTCCTTTCATGTTCCATAACAAATCTCCTCAAAGATTTATCTGCTCCAAGATTGTATAAATGACTTGCAATCAGTTGGTAGTATGCAGCTTTGACCACCATATTTTCCTTCTGCACAGTATTAAATTATCTTGGTGAAAATCCTATACTCAAAAACTCAATAATTTTAGCAAAATACTCATCAACTATCTTTACTGAAAACGGTTGTGTATCTGGAAAGTTTTCTTCCAAGTTACTAGGTTCTTCTCCATTAGTCATACTGGACAGATGATCTAACCCTGCATTAAATCTTTCAGGCTTTACCAAAAATTCAAAATAAAACTCCTGAAACAAAAGTAGCATCTACATATTCTTCCCCCCAACACTGTATTATTGACCAATTATCTAAGAGAATAATGATATGTAAACATCTTCAAATGTTACCCTAATAAGTAATTTCTGAATTTCCGCAAAGCATACACTGTGGCCAATGATTCTCTTTATGTAGTATTGTAGTTATGTTCTAAATCTAATAACTTTCTTATTGCAAATGCAATTGGGTGATCTATATCACCTTCTATTAGTTGTGTCAATAATGCTCATAATGTTATTGCAGAAGCATCTACTTGCACATGAAATTATTTTTCCCAGTTTGGAAACACTAAAATTGGCACAATAACCATATTCTCCTTAAAAATATCCAAACTATGTTGGCATTCATCATTCCATTGATAATCAGTGTCCTTCTTCAAAAATCTCTCCATCGGCGCAATAATCTGTGTATATCCCCTTATGAACTTCCTCTAATACCCTGTATGGCCAAGTGTACTCTTCAACTGGCGCACTGCCTTTAGTGGTGGTAAGTTCACTATGACAACAATTTTAGCAGGTGTTAGCGATAAAAAATACAATGGTATTTTTTAGAGTGTTTTCATCACTTTTACTTAATACGTTCATTTCTCAGTTTTTTGGCCAATGTCTTTACCTCCAGATTCTTCGTCAAAGTTCTATTTCATCACTTTTACTCAGAAATTCTTTGGATGTGCCCTCTCGACCTGTAATACAAAAACACAAATAAATGTTATTCTCTAGATTTTTTTTTATTTTATATTTTGAAATAAAATGTATATTTTTATTTTTGAAAATTTCCCAAAGCAAAAGTGGTATGTGCTTTAAAATGGCTTGACCTTAGATCACGCTATATAGTGTAATAAGTCTAAACATAATGTTCTAATCCTAATCTAGTGTTATAATACCAAACAATGAAATACCCACTATAGGTCCATTCCATGAGTCAAACACAAACCAATTCATATGCCACACAACACATCAAAGCCTAGCGCACCAAGCCACAGGTTAAGCCGTGAGTCAAGCGAAAGCTCGACTCCACAAGCCGATTCTCATGCTAAGTCTACAATTCTCTCTGGTTTATCACTTTAGAGGACCCATGAGCTAAGCCATGAGTTAACACACTGTCAAGCCATGAGTCAAGTCAACATACAAGCCCAGTACAAGAACCAAGACCATAAGCTTTATCTTCCTAGTAAATATGGGATACGAATGTTGTGTTGTCCATTAAAATACAAAGAGCCCGGTTTCCATAAAAATTATATTGCATCAAGCGCCTTTGATGGTATTTTGAAACTATGGGAGATTACAAGAAACCAGGCTATCGTGAACTTTGAAGAGCATCAACATCGTGTTTGGTCGGTTGATTTTTTTACAATCTTATCCAACAAGATTGGCAAGTAGGGGCGATGATGGGAATGTCAAATTTTGGAACATTAAATAGGAAACTGGTTCAGAATCAAATAAGGTGGAAGATCCCAGGTTTTGAGCAACAAATCAGGCCACATGTTCAACGATAGCCTGATTTCCAGGCAATAAGTTTTCAATTATATATTATCTTGTAGGTTTTGAATATTTTCTCCAAGATTCAAGCAATCAAACTTCTAAGAAATCTAGACAAAGGTCTTCCAGTTCCAATTTAATATAAGCATATCAATTTCGACAAGCATTTCCAGGAGGGAAGTCATAGATGGTAAAACATTTTAAGTCAAAGATTATTTTCAAAATTTCGGCAGCTTATTTTGTCTTACATATGTGCTTTTGGCTGCCGAATCTCCATATTTTTGGTAGCTAAGTTTTCCCTGTTTAATACGTGTTAGCTGTTGAAAGTGCAGAGATGCAAAAAATCAAAGTATATCTTATCAGCTCATGTCTAGTCACTACCAGACGACCAGTGAAGAATGCCATGTGTTTTTAGACTCCAATATGCAAAAGATGACTGTCTTTTTCAGATTCGAGGAATGTTCAAAGGAAGACTCCATTTCAGTTGTGGGATGATGAATCATAGCCTAGATGTCAACAAGAGCTCTAGAAGAGCCTTATCATCACCAAGAAAGTCCTATGTAGTTTTCGAAGAACTTAGTTTAGGATGTGGATTTGATTCCATAAAAATAGGATCGCATTCATGTTTTTTGTGATTTAGTTAGATTTAGTTTGACAAGTAGTTTTCCATCCATAGTTAGAGGATCTTAGTTATGATTGTAAGGCTATAAAGCTTATGGTATCAACGGGACTAGGAGTTCGATTTTGGATACTACACTATGCTGATATTATTGTTATAATACCTCTTTTTGATATATATTCAGCTCCACAAGCTTCTTTCATTGTTGTTGTCAAATTTCCTTCTTTCATATGCTTTATGTACTTATGATTGAACTATGTTTTTTGTTTGAGTTTATTTAAATTTATGGTGACTGTCATCTCACCTTTTGATTTCATAAACGAGGATTCATAAGTAATAATTGCTAGTTATATTTGTCCATCATATATATTTTAAATGTCTATGGTCTGATTGATATAGTTGGTTTTCTTCACCCACCTAATTCAGTAAACCCTCTGATTAGAATCTCCTGAAAGACTTGTCCTACCTGATATATACTTAAGTTGTCTTAAGAGAGTGGAAACCAGTGAGTGATTTACTCATATTGATCAAATACACTACACCATTAAAACATTAGTTCAGTTACCAGGATTCTTCGAATTACAACCTAGAGGGATTCCTGAAGTGATAACAACAGGATCAACCAACAGACCCTGTTTACACACCACATGTCCTAACAAGATTCCAAAAGGTGCACTAAAAATGAATTTCTTAATATTCAATGAAATGTGATATTGTCTACACCTCTATAACATCAATCTTAACACTTCCACATGATCCTTCAATAAACTAAATATTGTCCAATCATCCAAGTAAACCTCTAAAAAATTATGAATGAAATCCTTAAAGGTTTCTACTACTATCCTTAAAACAATTGCAGGTGCATTCTTCCACCCAAATGACATGACTGTATATTGAAATGATCCCCATTATGTAGAAAATGTTGTCTTATTTCTATCTTCCAGTGTTATCCTGATCCGATGATATCTTGAAAATCCATCTGTAAATGAATAAGTGATCCGGATTATTTTCGGCACGAAATGAGAGCGGAGATATAACACATGAATATTTAGAGATATTGCAAGAGAGACAACAATATAACAGAGATATAGCGGAAATAACAAGAGTCACAGATATATAGTAATACACGATTTCTATTAATGAAATAAATGTACAATGACTGTAAAATACAGAGTGAAAGACTCGCTAGAATGGTGGTAGCTTATCTCTGAGAAGAGATGTGATGGCTATTCGCATCCATGAGAAGATGATTACAATGAGGCTATGAAGGCCCTTTTACAATAAATGGGAATGCCAAAAGTCCTAGACATCCAAAAACCTAACCCTAGGAGATGAAGCGCCAAAAGTCATGTGGGCCCCGTTTGGGTAAGTTGGTGCATCAACTTCTCGGGGTCGTAACCTTTGCATACAATCTCTGTTTTAGGCATATGATAGCTCGTTGGAAAGATCTATCTGAAACCTACAACTCTCGAGAAAAAATAGCATCATAAATGAGAGCAACATACCCAAAAAAAACATCGTTTAGGGCCTCAAAATGGCCCCGGAAGTTTAGGACCCGAAAAACTGCTAAAAATAGTAAATTACCAAAATTGCCAGAAACATGTTTTGGGCCAGTTGGAAAAGGTGGGTGGCCATCGATATCCACCTGGATCAATCCTCCCTACTTAGGAATCAATGGTCTCCATTGCATTGAGTTCCCGGGGGAGAGGGGAAAGCGATTGTTGAATCTGAATCTTGGTGAGTTGCTTGCCTTGTTGGAACCATCACGCTCCTTGGTTTGTTGAAGGTCGTCACGAACCTGTGGCTGGAAGGGTTGGACCTTTTAAACCAGTTTGGCTACATGAGATGACTGTGTGCAGAAGGAATCTTTGTGCTTTGCTGCAACCTTGTCGACCTACTTCTGGTGGATAGAAGGTGCGTGGGTCGAGGTTGTAGTAGTTTCAGTATCCTTTTGTTCCCCTTTTGAACAGATTGTGGAGAAGATGAATTTTGTAGTGTGAGATACTACCTTGCGACACTGTTTAGGTGGGGCAGTAGTTGGAACTACCTCTGGTATCCTGTAGAGATGACCCCCCAGAGTAATAATGACACTATGGGGTCGAGAATCATAGATAGCATGGTGTTTCCACATATATGGCTGGCCCAAGAGAACATCACAAACATCCAGTGGGGAAACATCACATAATACCTCATCCTTGAAGGGTTGGATGTCGTATGACAATCGACACTGTTGGCTGACATGAAGATCTCGTCCTTGGCGAAGCCACCCGATGTTCTATGGTTGCGGGTGTGGTGTTGTCGACAATCCCAACTGTTTGACGACCTCTACTGAGATGATGTTGTTCTGGCTTCCGCTATCAACAATAAAATGCAACGGGGTCCCTTTCACCCACATCTGTGAATGAAAAAGGCGCTCCCCCTCTTCAGGATCTGTTGGTTCTTCTGGTTGAATTGTTGTGGTCGTGACAATAGCAGTGGGGTCTGCGTCGATGATCTGTTTTTTACCAGTATTTTCAGAATCGGTTTTTGAATCAACGTTTGTCTCCTTGTCTTTGATCTCGGCCACCAATGACTGTTTTGAGTGACATTCATCGGTGTTTTGCCAGGGGATTTTGTGGAAATCGCACCATTTTTTGGTGTCCTTCTTTGTCTTCCCGTGACCCTTCTTTTCCTGTGGCTTGGACTAGTTTTTGGGAGACTGTTTGTTAGGGTTGTCTTTGTCATACTTTGGCTGTTGTGGATTTACAGACCCAAACTCCTGTTTGTTCTGGTGCTTAAATTTTTGCTTGATTTTAACAACATATCGATAGGCAACACCGAGTGATGAGATGTCCAGAAAATTGATTTCAGTTTGGACGTATCTGTGTAGAGCCCCATGGTATTTCAGAACCAAATGTTGTTCAGAGTCTTTGATACCCAGCTTGGTGCACAAGGTATGGAAGCTATTGGTGAACTCCAGAACTGATTGGCCCCTCTCTTGCCACGGTGTGGTCGATCTCATGTACTGGTCCTCATAGTTTCCAATAGGGTAGTATTGTTCCTTTACCGCATCCACAAAAAAATCCCAAGTGGGCTCGACCCCATATATTCCAGAATCCTCTGTGGAACTCTGCTCCCAGTAAGTTTTCCACCAATGTTTGACATGGGGGAGAGCTTTAAGGAGTGCGAAGGTGATCGTTTCTTTGTTGGAACAATTGTGAACAGCGAAATAACCTTCTAGCAGAGTTAACCATTTTTCTAGGGCTTCTACATCTATATGTCCTTCAAATACAGGAATATCAAAGTTAACTTGTACCTTAAAAGGTGAGGTGCCTCCAAAGTGGCAGCTTGATGAAGATGTGCCTGATGCTATCGGTAGGCATTGAAGGATGTGGGCAAAATTCTCCATCATTTCATCCCTCTACCGCGTGAGAGCTTGCTCAAGCAACAGATTGATAGGATCATTTGCTCCATCGTTTTACTTTTCTTCCGCCATTGAGGGTTTCTTGGGTGTGCGAGAGCGATTGTATTCAAGAGAGACAAGCTCGAGACCCAAATTTCTATACTTGGACCTCGTCGGGGACATGCACTGAAAAAACGATCAAGAGCAACCTACTTTGATACCACTGATCCAGATTATTTTCGGCACGAAATGAGAGCGGAGATATAACACATGAATATTTAGAGATATTGCAAGAGAGACAACAATATAATAGAGATATAGCGGAAATAACAAGAGTCACAGATATACAGTAATACACGATTTCTATTAATGAAATAAATGTATAGAGACTGTAAAATACAGAGTGAAAGACTCGCTAGAATGGTGGTAGCTTATCTCTGAGAAGAGATGTGACGGCTACTTGCATCCATGAGAAGATGATTACAATGAGGCTCTAAAGGCCCTTTTACAATAAATGGGAATGCCAAAAGTCCTAGACATCCAAAAACCTAACCCTAGGAGATGAAGCGCCAAAAGTCATGTGGGCCCCGTTTGGGTAAGTTGGTGCATCAACTTCCCGGGGTAGTAACTTTTGCATACGATCTCCGTTTTAGGCGTATGATAACTCGTTGGAAATATATATCCGAAACCTGCAATGCTCGAGACAAAATAGCATCATAAATGATATTTTGCGAGAGCAACATACCCAAACAAACATCGTTTAGGGCCTCAAAATGGCCCCGGAAGTTCAGGACCCGAAAAACTGCTAAAAATAGTAAATTACCAAAATTGCCAGAAACATGTTTTGGGCTAGTTAGAAAAGGTGGGTGGCCACCAATATCCACCTGGATCAATAAGCTTTGTGACCCCCTATATTCTCCAAAACTTCATCTGTAAATGGGGTAGGAAAAGTATCATGCAAAAAAACATCATTCAATTTTCTCAAATATACACAAATCATGATCCCTCATTTTTTCTATTCTTCCACCACTGTAGGACTAATCCATTCTTATTCTTCCATAGGATCTATGAAACCATCCTCTAACATCTTGTCATTTTTTTCCTTCACCTTTTTCTTATACACTGGATTTAACCTGTAAAGTCTCTGTCTGATAAGTATGTCTTCTAGCTTCAAAGGGATCTTCATTTCTCTTAGTTCTCCTACTAATCCCTTCATCTATGAAAATTTCATTGGAAACAAGTCAATGTACTCACGCAATAATTATGTTATTCTTTCTACCGTCTGATTATCCCAATAATCTCCAATGCTTGCAATCTTCAGGTTTTTTGCAGTTCCAATATTTACCTTCTTCATATTCAATGGTGAAACATAATATTCTAAATATAGATTTGGACCTTTGACTTCCCTTTCTCCTTTAACTTCTGGGATCTAGATATTGTGTGGGTTTTCTTCTGCTAGATCTTCTTCTCCCGTGACATGGTAACAATGTAGAAAATGTCAAACTATTTGTCTAGTTTGATTGGGATATGTTGGTATTATATTAAATTCGGGTTCTTCAAATATCTTGTCTCTTACCACCTTCAGCGTTGTATCTATCTCTGGACTTTCATGCTCAAAGGAAAATGTAATCACAAAATTATGTTGTATCTCTTCCCAATTTGCATTTTCTCTGATTTGGTCCTGTTCTATGTACCAGTTCTTTGGAATGTCTTCTAATGTATGAATAAAATGATGTGGTCATTATGTTGGTCATACTAATTTCCATTGAACTATAGATCTGTCTACATGTTCTCCAGGTTTTCAAATTCCATCATATTTATCCAACACTCTTCTCTCCTGCTCTGCATTGAATGTGATGCACAGTAACCTCTTACATTGATACCAGTTGTTGATCTTCTCCTTATGTGTAACCCACTAGCGAGAATGTGTAGATTTCAAAGAAATATGTAATACTGGTAATATCTTATTTTCTACTACTTCTAATTCAAAATTCATTAAAAATTCTTCTAAGTCATTCATACCATAAAACGTGGGAGGCTCTCTTACCCCTGAACCAATCCATATTATCAAGCGCATCATTATGGAACATACTCTGGTGGGTAATTCATGTAATTGTTATTTTCAGTTCTTCAGTCCTTTGTTAGAGTCTGAAGCAAAAGAACTAATACTCCTCCAACTCAACATTCCATCTAGTTTGGTAGTTATGTATAACTGATTTACATCTTCTATAATAAAATTTTGTGTCACATGTTCCACATACCTTCCTCCTTCTGAGGGATCCAATGGCCCAATAAATCTGTATTCTCCATATTCAAATATCATCTTCCTTGTCTTCAAATTGATAATAGCCTGGTTATCAAAGGCCCAATCCAGACCCAACAATCATGGATATGACGAAGTATTTTCGACTGTGTCAATGAGTTGAAAGTTTGTCATGGTGTGCACACCATCTATATCTACTAGTATCCCCTTAAATCTATCGATTGGCACTACTATGTGCTAATTTTGTAACTTCAATTGGATAGGTGAATACCTCAATATTGGTTCTCCCATAGCTTCCCATGTCTTCCTTGGAATAACATTGACTTTAAACCCTAAGTCTAATATGATATCCCCCATATTGATATCTCAAATGTTTTCATTCAACCTAAACTCCCTTCTTTTTATTCTCTTTTTATGTACTTGACTAACTATCTTTACTCCTTCCCCATAATTACACTTTTCTAACAGACTCTGCAGTACTTTTAAATATTTTTTATCATTCAACAATTTTACACATGACCACAAAAGGTTTCTTAAGTTACTTACTTTCTCTAAAGGATTTTCTTTTCTAGTATGATCAAATAAGGGAAGCATGTCATACACTGGTACCTCATCTACTGGCTTTGTTCTCAAGGCAGACACAATATTTTCTTTCAGAATCTCATGTCTAGCCTCTTTAAATGTCTCTTTCTCTTAGCATGCATCAAACTTATGTTCAGGTGATGTATTCTTCCTAACCCACAAGTATTGATCTTGATCCTTATTTGCTTCATATTCTCATGTCTTGGCTCAAGATCTAGTAACTATGTTGATCTTATTCTCATCCTCTTATCTATTTTCTAGAACAATCCATTGTACATTATGATTATTTTGGTTTCTCTTTTCCTTTATCTTTGTCAAGAGTGTTAGAAAATCTTTTGTATCATGGTCTATTGTCGACAATACATACATAATGCAGGTGGTTTTGGACAGTCTCTTGTTGGCATGTTTACATCTAGAGTGTGCTTGTCATTGATGGAAAGAACAACAATGACGATGATATGTTTACATGCAAGAAAAGAAACAATGAGGAACAAAACAATGATGACAAATAGGGAACGCGTAAGCTCGGGAGAAGAAGAGAACATTATGCAAAGATGAGAAAGAACAGAAGAGATAGCAGTTTCTAGAAGCACAGATGAGGTCCAAGTCATCAGAACTCATAGAAGGATCAAAGTTTGAGGCCTTTGACACTTAGACATTCTTCCAATTCGGGAGGAAGCATAAGCTCAGGAGGAGGAGTGACAGTGGTCGTCCGATCAGTGTCCAGACAGGAGGAGCACACAAAAATATCGAGCCATCAATCTGAGAACATGATCGACGGACAATATTTAGTTTGGGTCTAAAGATGTGAGGAGCTTACACTCAGGAAAGTTTGAGATTTGAAATCCCCGGAATGCAAAGTTTCGTTAGCCGTTGGATCAATTTTGAGTGGAAGGACATGATATGCTAGAAATTTTTCATCGCAGAAAGATTGAGTTGTTGATCCAAGATCTTGATCGAATAAACAACATTTACTTTGAATATAGACATCCGAAAAGGTTACGCTTCAGAAATTTTGAGATTTGAAAAACCCGAAGCTTAGAAATCCAAAATGAATAAGGACTGTTAGATCTAGACATCAGACAATGATCGCTATATCAAGGAGATCTACGTTAGCAGATTACGTCAACAAATCTCATCCTCAAGGACATGTGGTAGACCACATCAACATACCACATCAGCAAGGAAACATGGAATACCATGTCAACAAGGACACGTGGCATAATCATACAATGAGAAGTGTCAAGTTGATTCGACATTTCAGGTACATGGTAATCACAAATCTGAGTGACATGTGGGAGTTGCTCGACTCGCGACATGTCATCGAGTGACATAAGAGTTACATCACTTTAGGAATTTTTCTTCAGGATTTTGAACACCAGTACTCACCTAAAGATATGAAGTCCCGAATGTCAAAGACCTGAAGTGACTACGAGTCATCCGATATGAATACCACTTCAGGTTTATTCTTGATCGTTGATTGTGTAGCAGGATAAATGTCAACGGATCGTGAAATCTGGGTGAAACTTCTCCAGGAAAACGCAAAGAAAAAAGGTTTGAGATGGTCGAAGGCTGAAGTCTTGGAGAGGAGGATATTCATTGGATTAAAGAGGACACACATCATTGGATCGTGGACTCCAGGTGAAATGCTCTGAGAGAAAATGATAACTTGAGGATTGAAACTCCAGAAGCCCGAATCGTGAAATCGATCTCATCTGTTGGTTTGGAGGTACATGTTTCATATGATCGTTCATACCAAGGATTGCATGTGTACAAAGAAAAGAAGGGAGAGATATTAATTGAAGAGGATAGATGTTAGAATATATTCCATTCCCAAAGATATCCAGTCAGCAACAACAGGATTTGAGAGTTGAAACTCGTGGAGCCTGGATCACGAAGGAAACCTCGGTCATTGATGGAAGAAAGAGAGATCTGGTCCACAGAATTGAGAGGACAGATCTGAACCATCCGTTAAAGAGAACTATCAATATCATGAGATCAATGGTCGTGCTCCATTGCGGGGCCAGAACATGCTCGGGCCTTAATTTTTCATGAGCAAGACACAATTGGAGCCATGGTTTTGGAGAAAGGACGCGTTGAGGCTCATGGTGAATTGTGCGGAGAAAATAAATTTGATCTAAACCACCTTTGGACGTGCTTGCAATCACGTGGTCAAATGAAGCTCATAGCCCAAGGTCATATCGTGAAACGAAGCCAATGTTCACTAGATAAAAATATGGTAGCGCCTCTTTGAATAAGAATTTGGTCACCGCCCGTGGTCATGTGAAGGAAGGGGATTAGAAGCCTAAGAAGCCATAGTTGACTAGCTGTAACTATCATAGAAGACAAAGAGTATCGACTACCAGAGAAGCTAAGGAACGTCGCCATAATGGCCACTAATGATGAACTCATAGGGAACAAAACCTCCAAAGAAGATGAAGAGTTTCCATGATGATCAGGAGATGAATCGACGTGAGAAAATCATGCAAAATAGAGAAGTAAAGAAGACCGCGAGTTAGTTATGAACTAATGAGGAAGAGATGTAGAAAAAGGGAAGAACAATGACGTTGTAAAGAGGATGACGAGGCATTGCACATGAAGGATGCAGATGGTGCACAAAGAGTATAAAAATGCAGAACAGAGAAGAGATGGTGCAATAGTTGAGAGTTATTCATGCGAGTAGAGAGACACGGATGCAGGAGAGCAGAGCAATGTAGAATAACAATGATGAGACTGGTAAACCATAGATAAATGTTGTATCACTGTGATAAAATTATAAAAATAAAATATTTATATTTTAGGGTGGTTGGGAGTTGCTAGGGAGGACTGGTGTCCTCAGATTTTCAAGTGTGTGCTTGAACACAGGGAGTTGTAGCTTCCATCTAGTTGTAGCCAAAAAAACTAGGGTGGTGGGGTGGTGCAAGGGAGAACTATTGTTCTATGTTATACAAGTTGGTTCCTGTGTGACTGGAAGTTGGTGCTTCCATCTAGTTGGTGCTGGAACACTCAGGGATTTGGTGCTTCCTTCTATTGGGTGCTAGATAAACCAAAGAGTTGGTTCTCTCAACAAGTTTTTTCTTGTAAAATAGAGGTTGTAGCCTCAAGAGGAGTTGGATCTCATAAGAATGATAATGTAAAGAAAACAAAGATTACTTATCATATCAGGAAGAAGAGGTTTTTCCCTTTATGCATTTCTTCGGGAAATATCTGTCTCTATATATTTCATGTGTCTAATTGATGTTTAATATTCTATTTATTACTCCCTTGCATCATTGTGATCGTCATTGAGTGTTTTGTGAAGAGTCTAAAATGGGCATAATTGTTTAAGAATAGTAACAATTGATTCACCCCCCTCTTACTTGTTCAACAATTGGTATCAAATTTGGTTTCTTTTATTTAAAGGTATATCAATAATCTTAAACATGTCAAGCCATGAAGGAACTTCAACCAATAAGGCCCCTCTATTCAATGGAACAAAATTTTCCTTCTAGAAAGTTAGGACGTGAACCTACATAATGGCTTTAGGTGCAGATGTCTGGGATGTGGTAGAGATTGGTTATCTAAATCTAGTTGTACTAGCTAATAAGGATGACAAGCTAGAATTCAACTTCAACACTAAGGCTATGAATGATATTCTGAGTGGGCTTGCAGAAGCATAACATGTAAAAGTTATGCACTTAGAAATTGCCAAATAAATGTTGGACAAACTCATTAGCAGTTATGAAGGTAATGAGAAGGTAAACGATGCCAAGCTTCAAACCTGTAGATTACAGTTTGAACAACTAAATATGAAAGAGGATGAAACTATTGGGAAGTACTTTATAAGAGTTGAAGAACTAGTGAATTCCATGAAGAGTCTTGGTGAGAAGTTTGAAGACGTAGTTTTAGTCCAGAATATTTTAAGATCTTTGCCAGATAGGTTCAACCCAAAGTTATCTTTTATAGAACAAATTAATGATCTAAAAACTCTTCCTTTTGATCAACTACTAGGAACATTGACTGCATATGAAATGAGGATAGGTAAAGATAAATCCACCTCTAGAGAAGCATCATTTAAAGCTGATAAGAATGAGGATTCTGAGCCTGATGAAATTGAAGCAAAATTTGTGAGAAGACTAAAGAAAGGATCAGGCAAGTACCAAAGAAAATTTCCCTTCAAATGTTTTAACTCTGGAAATATAGGTCACTTTGCATCTAAGTGTCCACACAAGAAGCAAGATTAGAATTCTGAAAGTGAAAAGAAGTTCAAACCTAAGATATTTGGTAAAAATAAAAGTTTATGTGTAAACAATGATGACTCTTCAGGACACACAGATAGTGACTCCTCCTGTGAGGATAGGTTTAATGACTTTATTCTTATGGCCCAAGAGGATTATGATAATAAAAGCACAGGAAGTAATGTTGACGATGAAGAAGCTTTGGTTGACCTAGAAGGAGAAATGATCAGTGCTCTAGAAGAAATTGCTAGACTCGGATCTAAGAAGAAAAATCAAAAACAATTGTTGATACAATTTGAGAAAGATAATAAAGAACCTAATGAAGCCTTTTCCCTGATAAAAGTGGAATTAGAAGAGGCAAATAAAATAGAGGACATTCTGAAACCGAAGTTATCAGAAAAGAAGGCAAGATGTGAAGCCTTGGAAGAAGAGGTAGTAAAAACTAGAAATAAGATGGAGAAGTTTAAAACATTGTATATTCAAAACCTTCCAACAATTAAATCCACAATATAAATAAACGACATTCTGAGAAAATAGAAATCCCCATTGAAGACTGGTTTAGGTTATGTAAATGGTTCAAGCAACAAACAGTCATAACGCAAAGAGCCAATAAAGATGATCAAGTTCCAAGTCGATAGACAGTCAAACCATGAGAGTACTTTGTCACCTAAAGATAATAAAGACAAGATGATCCCTGATTAGAAGAAAAGAGATCAGAAGATGGAGCAACAAATTCCAAGAATAAGGCCATCCTTCAGCTACCAAAATTTATTTCATGGATACTTCTTTTACTGTTCTAATTTTAGTCATAATATTGTAAACTGTGAAATTAAGTTTAGATACATGCAACTGAGGAGGTCAATAAATAGACAATCTTTACAACATAGAACTAAGAAGCCAATGAATAAGAAGCCAATGAATAGACAATGTAGCACCAATCACTTTGACCTACTGAACAATGAGATTAAATGTTATAACTGTCATAACTCCAGCCATAAAGATGCAAACTGCCATTTGAATAAGTACAAGGTAGATCCAAGGATAAATCCTTTAGCTAGAAATGTCAGCACATGGAAAAATAAAGAGAGTGAAAAATGTGGTCTAGTACTTTTAGCTCAAAAACAAAAAGACCTCTGGTATATAGACAATGGATGTTCCAAGCACATGACTAGAGACAAGGATAATTTTTTGTCTATAAGTAAAAGAAAAACAAGAAATGCAATCTCTGGAAATGATGAACCAGGTAAAATCAAGGGTAAAGGGATGGTTAGTTTGAGTAATGGTAAAGGAAAAGCCCATGATGTTCTTCTTGTAGATGGGATGAAACATAATTTTCTCAGTGTAAGTCAAATGTGTGACATAGGATGTGAAGTGGTGTTCACTTCCAAGGATTGTAAGATAACGTATGTAAATTCATGACAAGTGGTGGCTAAAGGCATAAGGACATAAAATAATGTATATGTGTTGAAAGAAGATAAAGAAGAGTTTCATCTAAGTAAACATGATGAAATCTGGTTATGGCATAGGAGACTTGGACATATAAACTTTGACCACTTAATCAAGCTCAAAAATCTTGAGACAGTAAAAGATCTTCCAAGAATATTAAAGCCACAAGACTCCATGTGTAAACCCTACCAAGTATGAAAGATAAACAGGACACAGTTTAAATCCAAGAGATCTACTTCAATATAGAAACCACTCCATTTAGTTCATATGGATTTATGTGGACCATCAAGATAGTAAGACACAAGGAAGGAAAAATACTTTATGTTGATCATTGACGATTACTCCAGACTTACTTGGGTTGCTTTTCTCAAAGAAAAAACTGAAGCATTTGAGAAATTTAAAATATTTATGGATTTAACTGAGAATCAAATAGGAAAGAGGTTAAAGGCGGTAAGATCATACAAAGCAGGAGAATTTATGTCAAGCGATTTCAAGGAATTCTATGATAAACATGGGATCAAGAGATAATAAACAATCCCATGATCTCCACAACAAAATGGAGTAGTTGAGAGGCAAAACAGAACAGTTCATCAAATGGCCAGATCAATGATGAATGAGAAGAGCATTGGTCAAACTTACTGGGTAGAAGTAATACACATAGCAGTCGATATTCTTAACAAGGACCACCTCAGAGCACATAGTGACAAGACACCTTATGAACTGTGGTATGGAAGACCTGCTTCAATCAAACACTTCAAAGTCCTTGGGAGTAAGTGCTACATAAAGAATCATAATGAAAACCTTGGCAAGTATGATGACAAGGCTGATGAAGGGATCTTCTTAGGATATTCTACCAATAGTAAAGGATATAGATGCTTTAATAAAAGAATGCATAAGTTAGTTGATTGCATTGATTTAAAGGTTGATGAAGGAGTCCCAGCAAGAGAGGTGAGCAATATTGAGCCTACTACATAGGACATAGCTGAAACTAAAGATGAACAGGTCCAAGAATTAGATGGAGAGGAGACACCTAGACAAGAAGAGTCAGGAAAACAATCAACATCAAATCCTTCCTCCATAATTACTCAAAAGAATCATCCTGAAAGCCAGATAATTGGTGAGAAAGACAAGGGTGTACAAACCAAGAGAAGGATAATAAAAAACACCCAGAAATCACATATGGCCTTCATATCCGAGGTGGAACCCAATAACTTCAATGAAGACAGTGAATATGTAAATCGGTTAAAATCAATGAATGAGGAACTGGACCAGATTGAAAAGAATGACACTTGGGAACTCGTTCCTAGGCCAGCAAATAAAAGTGTAATAGGATCCAAATGGGTCTACAAAAATAAGATGAATGAGCAAGGAAATATTGTAATAAATAAGGCTAGATTGGTCTTCAAAGGATATGCTCAAATAAAAGGACTGATAATGTTTCTTGCCTATGCTTGTCATAAACAATTTAAATTCTATCAAATGGATGTCAAGTCAGCTTTTCTAAATGGAGATCTAAAAGAAGAATTCTATATGGAACAACTAGAGGGTTTCCAACTTTTAGATAACCCTGACTTTTTCTGCAAGATGAAGAAAGTTTTATATGGGTTGAAACAAGATTCTCGTGCCTGGTATCATAGACTGGATACATATCTACAAGACAAACAGTTCAAGAGAGGAACAATTGACAACAATATATACATCAAAACAGAAGGTAATGATCTGATCATTGTGTTGGTCTATGTAGATTACATCATCTTTAGTAATAATAATGATTCATTGGTAAAATGGTTTGCTTCTGCCATGCAGTCTGAATTTGAAATGTCTATGATAGGGGAACTGCCATTTTTTCTTGGCCTACAAATTACTCAAAGGTCTGAAGGAATATTTATTTCTCAAGAAAAATATCTAAGAGAAATGTTGAAAAGGTCTCAAATAGAATATTATAAACCTATGAGCATGCCTATGGTCATTGGATGTAAGTTAAGCAAGGATGAGGATTCACCTTATGTTGATCAAAGTTCATATAGGTCTATGATAGGAAACCTATTATACATCACAGTATCCCGTGCAGACATAATGAATTCTATTGGAATGGTAGGAAGGCATGAGGCCGCACCTAAACACAATCATTTGTTAGTTGTCAAAATAATATTTAGATACTTGAAAGGAACAATGGACTATGGCCTATGGTATCCTAGGAATTAGAATTTTCAACTATCAATATATTCAGATGTTGATTGGGATAACTGCGTGGATAAAAGGAAAAGCATGAGTGGAGGTGCTTTCTTCTTAAGAGATTCCATTGTATCATGGTTGAGCAAGAAGCAAGGTTCCATTTCCTTATCAACTACAGAAGTTGAATACATTGCAGATTCCATATGTTGTACACAAGTATTGTGGATGATTCAAACACTAGTAGACTTAGAGGTAAAATGTACTACACTAATCCCAATTCATTCTGATAATACCAATGTAATCAGTCTATCAAAGAACCCCGTGTTCCACTCCAAGACCAAGCATATGCCCATCAATTATCACTTCTTGAGGGAACATGTGACAAACAATGTTGTTTCTTTGCATAATATTCCTTCCAAAGATAAGATTTCTGATATCTTTACTAAACTACTTGCAAAAGCTCAGTTTGAGTATCTACGCACGAAGTTGGGCATGAACCCATTATCAACCTAAGAGGGTCCATCTTGTCATTTGGAGTATGTATTGGTTGAATATATGATACCTACGACAAGTAATGCAATAACTTAGAGGGAGCATGTTTTGTTTGACATTGATGTCAAAGGGGGAGAAAATAGTTGGAGAATAGCATAGCCTTTTAGGGTTGCCATCAATGCCAAAGGGGGAGATTGTTGGCATGTTTATAGGTAGAGTGTGCTTGTCATTGATGGAAATAACAACAATGATGATGATATGTTTACAGGCAAGAAAATCAACAATGAGGAAAGCAACAATGATGGAAAATAGGGAATGCGTAAGCTTAGGAGGATATGCGAACAATATGCAGAGACGAGAAAGATCAGAAGAGATAGAAGTTTCCAGAAGCACAGACGAGTTCCAAGTCATCAGGACTTGTAGAAGGATCAAGGGTCGAGGCCTTTGACACTTAGACATTATTCCAAGTTTGGAGGAATCATAAGCTCAGGAGGAGGAGCGACAGGAGGAGTGTGTAGAAAGATCAGGCCGTCAATATGAGAACATGATAAAAAAAAAACATTTAGTTCGGGTCTAAATATGTGAGGAGAATTCACTCAGGAAAGTTTGAGATTTAAAATCCCAGGAATGTGAAGTTTCATTAGCCGTCAGATCAATTTCGAGTGGAAGGATAGGATAATCTAGAAAATTTGCACCGCAGAAAGATCGAGTCATTGATCCAAGATCTTGATCGAATGAACAAAATTCACTTCGGATATAGAGATCAGAAGAGGTTACGCTCTGAAAATTTTGAGATTTGAAAAACCTGAAGCCCAGAAATCCGAAATGAATAAGGACTGTCGAATCTGGAGATCAAACAATGACCATTAGAGTAGGGAGATATACATCAGTAGATTACATTAGAAAATCTCATCCTCAAGGAAATGTGGTAGATCACATCAAAAGACCACATTAGCAAGGACATGTGGCGTAATCAGATAGTGGCAAGTGACAAGTTGATTTGACATTTCAGGTACCTGGTAATCACAAATACGAGTGACATATGGCAGTTGCTCATCTTGTGAAATGTCATCAAGTGATGCAAGAGTCACATCACTCTGGGAGCTTTTATTCGGGAGTTTTACCACCAGTACTCACCCAAAGTCTCAAATGTCGAATACTCGAAGTGGATACGATTCGTCCGATATGAAGATCACTTTGGGTGTATTCTCGATCGTTGATTGTGTAGCAGGATACGTGTCAACGGATCGTGAACTCCGAGGAAAACTTCTCTGGGAAAATGTGAAGGAGAAAGGTTTGATATTGTTGAAGGCCGAATTCCTAGAGCAGAGGATATTCATTGGATTAAAGAGGACATGTGTCATTGGATCATGGACTCTAGGTGAAATTCTCCGGGAGAAAACGAGAACTTGAGAATTGAAACTCTGAGAGCCCATATTGCAAAATCAATCTCATCTGTTGGTTTGGAGGGACACGTGTCATCTGATCGCTGAGACCAAGGATTGTGCGTGGACAAAGGAAATAAGGAAGAGTTGTCTATTGAAGAGGAAAGATGTCAACAAATATTCCATTCTGGAAGATATCTAGTCAGTAGCAATAGGGTTTAAGAGTTGAAACTCCCAGAGCCTAGATCACGAAGGAAACATCAGTCATTGATGGAGGAAAGAGAGATCTAGTTCGCAGACTTCTGAGGATAGATATGAACCATCTATTCAAGATCACCGTCAAGATCATGAGATTGACGATTATGCTCCATTGTGGGGCAGAACATGCTCGGGCCTTACTGTTTCATGAGCGGGCCGCAATTGAAACCATGGTTTTGGAGAAAAGACATCGTGAGGCTCGTGGTGAATTGTGGGGTGAAAAGAATTTTGGTCTAAACCATCTTTGGAAACACCCACAATCATGTGGTCACATGAAGCTCATATCCCAAGGTCATATTGTGAAACAGAGTTAGTTCTCACTAGACAGAAATCGGGTAGCACCTCTTTGAATAAGTGCTTGGTCATCGCCCATGGTCAAGTGAAGGAAGGGGCTTAGAATCCTAAGAAGCCATAGTTAACTAGATGTAACTAACAGAGAATACAAAGAGTCTCGACTGCCAGAGAAGCTAAGGAACCTTAGCATAATAGCTACCGATGATGAACTCAAAGGGAACATAACTGCTAGAGAAGATGAAGATTTTCCATGATGATCAGGAGATGATTCGACGTGAGAAAATCATGTAGAATAGAGAAGTAAAGAAGACTGTGAATTGGCTATGTAGTAATGAGGAAGACATGCAGAAAAAGGGTAGAACACTAATGTTGTAAAGAGGATGAAGAGGCATTGTGCATGAAGGATGCAGATGGTGCACAGAGAGTATAAAAACACACAACAAAGAAGAGAGGGTGCAACGGTTGAGAGTGATTCATGTGAGTAGAGAGACATGGATGAAGGAGAGCAGAGAAGTGTAGCAGAACAATGATGATATTGGTAAGCCATAGATAAACATTGTATCACTGTGATAAAGTTATAAAAATCAAATATTTATATTTTAGGGTGGTTGGGAGGTGTTGGGGAGGATTGGTGTCCTTATAGTTTCAAGTGGGTTCTTGAACATAGGCATTTGTAACTTCCATCTGGTTGTAGCCAGAAAAACTAGGGTGGCAGGGTGGTGCAAGGGAGAACAATTGTTCTCTGTTATATAGTTTGGTGCCTGTGTGACTGGAAGTTGGTTCTTCCATCTAGTTGGTGTTGTAACACTCTGGGAGTTGGTGCTTCCTTATAGTGGGTGCTAGAGAAACCAAGGAGTTGGTTCTCTCAGAAAGGTGTTGCTTTTTAAATAGAGGTTGTAGCCTCAAGAGGAGTTGGATCTCATAAGAATGATAATGTAAAGAAAATAAATATTACTTATCATATCAAGAAGAAGAGATTTTTCCCTTTATGGGTTTCCTTAGGAAATATATATCTCTATATATTTCATGTATGGGATTGATGTTTAATATTCTATTGCTTACTTCCCTGCATCATTGTGATCATCATTGAGTGTTCTGTGAAGAGTCTAAAATGGGCATAATTGTTTAAGCACAATAACAACTTATTCACCCCCCTTCTCAGCTGTCCAACATCTCTTGCATAGTTCCCTGGTTTCTGACAATTATGACAAACTATAGGTCATATACCTCCTCTAAAGATTCTTCCTTCTCATACTCCTCCTTTGAAGCCTCCTTTGTTTCCTTGATTATCTCCACGCAGTGTATTAGAATGAGGTCCTTGATTTTACTAGAGTTGTGCATTATTGTACTATGGTGGCATTGCACATTGTTGTGCGGTGTTATACTGCGATGGTGCTCCAAACCGTTGCACATTATAATACTACAGTTGTGCTTGAAACTATTGCACAATAATATAATGTGGTTGTTGTGAATTATTATATAGTGGTTGTTTTGCAGGTTGTGTTGTCATTAACTCAACTTCCACCCTATATAAATTTGATGTCCTCTCCTTCATTATCTCCATGGTTCTATACTCCTTATCTTCATGTCCAAATGACTTGCAAAAATTACAAAATGTACTCTTCGATACTGTATGATACTTATGCATCATGGGAAAATGATATGGACCATGGCCATGTGTTTTCCATATCTCACACTATGGTCCTCCTGAAGATAAAGGATTTGGCATACCTACTCCTATATATTGCACAAATAATGGACACTCGTTCTTATGATGGAAATTTGTTTTGCATAATGTACACCATACATCTTCTCTTTTCTCCTTACCTTTATTCTAATTTAACTGAAATTCCAAGTTATTCATATCTTTACTCATCTCTTCCACAAATATATCTATGTGATTATATTGATTTTCCTCTAACTGTAAGGCTTCTTGTAGGGCCTTAGCTTGACTTTGGAACTTTTGTTTCCTTAAAGGATACTTCAGATGTGGCAATAAAGAGTTAATAAAAAAATGTGTATGCTTCATATCATTAATAGGGTACTTCAACTTAAATTTTAGTATTTTGAACTTATGTTCCACTTTCAAGATTGATTCTCCTAGATTCTACTTAATCTCTATCATTTCATTCATTAACTGATCCTATGAACCTGGTTTTAGAAATTCATTTATTAATTTCCTCTTCACTTCTACAATAGTTGTAGGCGCTCCTCTTGGGTTATTTACTGTGAGACCCATGTACCAGTCCAATACATGGTCTTTGAATGTGATTTCCAATTGCAAAACCTTTATATATTCATCTACAATATTTTTGGCTACCCATAAATTTTCACATATAAACAAATGTTTTTTTTGGGTCTTTTGACCCTTCTCCTCAGAACTTTGGTAACCTAATAGTTGGATCTTGTCCTACCATTGGAAAGTTTGTTGTAACACCACCTTTGTGTGGTGTAGATATTTGAATGGTACTTGTTGAACTTTCACTTCTTCTTGAGTTTCCACTGGACCCTCGTCCTGTAAAAATCCTTCTACCACTAATCACTTGCTAGTTAACTTGTTTTGCTTCTTCATATGTCTTACTCGCACATGGAGTTGTGGGTTCCAAACTAATTCAGATTTGGAATGGAGATCCTTCTTCTATGCTAGACCCCTGACATATGGTTTTCGTCTCATATGTGGTGTGCAATATTTCCTCAATTTTCCATGTTGCATGAAGATCCTCTACCTATTCCTCATCATTTTCCAAGCCCTCTTGCTCGACTATTGCCCCATTTTTACTATTGATATTATAATGGTACGGTTGTTCGCTAAACGTCACTCCTACTTTACTTATTATTTTTATGGTATTTTCCTCATCCATCATTATGGGATCCATTTCTTCCTTGTTGTGGCCTCCATCCAAATCCCTCTCCATATCTCAAATCTTCCTCAATTCTTCCCTCATCTCCCCCATGTGCGTAGAGTGATTTAGTTTTCTGATTACAAGGTCATCACACCTTTATAATGAAATAAGATATTAATTGACATATAAAGTGACTTAATGTACCTCCCTCTTGGTCGCTTCAATAAATATTTCTCTACAATAGTATATGACTTTGTTGTATCAACTAGAAATTCAACAATAAACCCAACAGTAATAATGTGTAACCAGAAATCCATTGCATGTGTGAATTTATTATTAACCGTTTCCAATCATGAAATATTCTTAGTATTCCACTCTATTGGCCTTATCTGATAAGTCAGATGATTCTCCTTCGGCCTAAATATACCTCTGCAGATAACTTTTCAGATCAATAAACACATACCTCTGCAGAAATTGGCACAATGTATACATGCATCTTCTATTATCTTTCTATGTGAACTCGAATTTCTTTGAATCCAACCATCTTAATATATCTCTTTGTAGGGTTCCATGGCCTGAAAATCCATTTATACCATTAAATTTATTCATTGACCTTCTCATAAAATCCCTTCCATGATGTTCTTCTGAGTTCCATCCGACAACAGAACCATTTGTTGGATGTATGGGCTAACCTAGGTTATACCTTAGTTCTCCAAAAAAAACCATAGAAACAATCGACCCTTGTGGTAAAACAAAAGGATACGCCATGCACAGACTGCACACCATAGTCTCACCCAAGATGAATTATGGGTGATTGTAGGACGTAGATTTTTTCATTCATGGAAGGGATTGGATATTATCTACTTCTTCTACTTATCATTCATTACATCATATACTCCATTATACCATTCATCTAGATATAAAAGTTATTCCATTCTGCATTATCAATATTACGTGCTAAAAAATACTAATATAGTGATTCATCATTCATTCATAATTGCATAAACAACAAAAACATAATTCAACACATCAAAACACATTATTTTACTGTGGTTCACCCCCCTGGGCTACATCCACAAAGATCTTCTTCTTCTTATTATTATTCTTCATCAAAATAACATTATGCGCATTACATCATAGGTCTATAAAGGTGTAGGAGGATGACCAGGGTTGTACCAAGCTACATAACTTGTGACCTAACCCTCAAATACATCTCAACACTGACCCCATCCAAGCTCCACATCTCTCCACAAATCTAATACAACGAATCAACACTCTCAAGACTAAAAAAGGTTCGTCAAAAACAAGTTCTCCACAAAATGATAATTCATACTTGAATGATTGATATAATTCTATGAAACACTTCTAACTACCTTATACATCCTATATTTATATTACGAAATGGGTAAATTCTAAGTGGACTCCACTTGTCCACCTTCTAACTATCTTCTGCATGGTTAGTCTCTGATCCAACCATTCCTTGCTTTGACTCTGCGTCGATCTTCCTTCTTTCCTGATGCATGTTGCTTTCCTTTGTCATGTTGATTTTCCTTATTTACTGGTGTGTGCTACTTACTTTGGTCCATTCCATAGATCTTATCATAATTTATTGTGATGAACCTCAAAATTTCCTGCTCCAACACCTAGCAAGGAATGTCAATACTTAGACCTAGACCTAGACGTAGATTTATACCATGACCTATACCTAAACCTTTCCTTTGCATTCCTCACACTCTACCATCCACTCCCTCTTTATATCCCCCCTCTTAGTCTATCTTCCTCTCTCTCCCTCCCTCCATCTATTTATCTCCCTCCTCCCTCTCTCCCCCCCCTCTCTCCCCCTCATTCCCTCCTCCTCTCTCTCTATCAGTCTTCTCCTCCCTCTTCTCCTTTGTCCCTCCCTCCCCCTACTCGCTCTCTACCCCTATTTCTTTGCTTCTCATTCTACCTCCCCCTTTTATCTCTCTCCATCTCACTCTTGACCTCTCTTATGCTCTTCCTGTCTCTTCCCCTCCCTCCCCTTCTTTCACTTTTCCCCCTCTCTCTACCCTATCCCTCTATCTCTCCATATCACTCGCAATATCTCTTCTAATATTGTTTTATGTTTCCCTCCCTCCCCTTATCACCCTCTCCCCTCATCTCTCACTTTCACATACTCCTCTCTCCCCCTCACTTTGTATCCCCCTCCATTTCTCACTCACTTTCCCCCCCTCCCTCTCTCTCCCATACTCTCCCCCCATTTCTCTCTTTATATATCTCTACCCCCCTTCCCTATATCTCCCCCCTTCCTCTCACATTCAATATCACTCTCACTCTACCCCCCTTCCTCTCACACTCAGTATCACTCTCACTCTACCCCCCTTCCCTATATCTCCCCCCTTCCTCTCACACTCAGTATCACTCTCACTCTACCCCCTCCTCCCTCTCTCTCTATCCCCCTCCCTCCAACTATATATCCACTCTCTCTCTCATACATCTACCCCTCTCTCACCTTCACTTTTTATACCACTTACTCTCTCTTCCCCACTCTTCCCCCCTTTCTCTCTTTAGCTCTATCTACCCCCCTTCCTCTCTCTCTACCCCCTCTATTTGTCTCCCTCTCCCTCCCAATAGCACACTCAAACACTCCCTATCTATCCCTCCTCTCTTTATTTCTCTCCCCCTATCACACTCACATTCTCTCTGTATCCCCCTCCTCCCTCTCTCTCTCCCCCTCTTTCCCACTATCTCTTCTCTCTTTCTCTCCTAAATCTACTACCTGTTTATCTCTCTCCTCAGTGCTAGTCTCAATATCACTCTCTCTATGTCCCTCTTTCTCTCTCCCTCCCTGGATCCTTCTCTTTTCCTCTAGTTATACCTCCCTCTCTATCTTTCCATCTCACTCTCGAACCATCTTCTACTCTTGTTTTATCTCTCTATCCTCCCCATCTTTCCCTCTCTCTCTATCCCCTCCCTCTCTCTATCTCTCCATATCACTCTCGACCTCTTTTTTCTCTACCCCAATTCTCTCTTTACCTCTTGCATATAACTCTCCCTCTCTCACTCACCATATCCCCCTCCCTTTCTCTCCCCCACTCTTCCCTCTTGCTATATTTTCCTCTATATGCCCCCCTTACCTCTCTCTCTCTCTCTCTCTCTCTCTCTCTCTCTCTCTCACACACACACACACACACACACAAACACACACAAAAACACTCTCTTTCTTCCTCTCTCCCCACCCCCCTTATCTATCTTCCTCTCTCACCCCCTCACATTATATTTCTTCCTCTCTCTGACCCTCACACTCTCATACTCTCTCTCTACCCCCCTATATGTATTCCTGTCTCTCCCTCAGACTCTCACACTCTATGGAAACTTTTATACATCGCAAGGTAAGAAATGACCTTGACCTAGACGTAGACATCAAAAGGCATAGAAAGACCTAGACCTATACCTAGAGAATAGAACATGACCTATACCTATACAATGATCATGACATGGTCCATGACATATATCTAGAGTTAGACTTATACCATGACCTAGACCAGGACAAAGACCTAGAGCTAGACCTAGACCATGACCTAGACCTATACCATGAGCATGTACACGACCATGACCTAGACCATGACATGGAACTTTAACTAGACCATGACATATACCATGACATATACCATGACCTATACCCCCATAGATCCATCTAATCCTAGGCATAACCTATACTCAACCCTTAAACCCCTCCACACTCGAGCCCTAAGTGAACTATGCATATACCTATTGTTAAATTCCCCACAACCCTTGCACCCAAATATCAGTGCTCTAACCATTGTTCCATACTTTAAAACAATTTCAATCCTAATCCCTTAGGTTGGGTGCTCATTCTTTCCCAACAGGACATGTGTGCATTCTAGGAATGCACGCTCATTCCTACTAGGTGTTTTTATGTGCCAAGCACACTCCTCAACATCTTCTATCTCAAAGGGAAGACATGGCATGACAATTCAAGGAAAGGTAATGCATGGTGTGGCATGACATAGCCAGGCAAGTAAAGGAAAGGCATAGATAATCGAGTTATGTTCCAACAATGTTGTTAAAAATGAAAAATGGTAGGGATGGGACTCGGAGCATTGGACGAACAATTTTGTTCCTAAAATCAAAATTAAATTAATTTGAAGTCTAATGAGTGGGTGACATGAGGATTTAAAGAAAATAAGGCAGAGCATAGATAAGAAAATGACAGAGCTGAGAGGAGATAAGAGCATTGGTTCTTTGGTATGGGAGAAAGAGAGGATAAATAGAATCGATAAGAAATGACAATAGAGAATTGGTTCTCTAGGTGGTGGAGGTACGTAGGTATCATAATCCATTTTGTTTCTTGATAAAATATTTTACCAGAATTATGAGTGAGTTTTGTTTTATTTTTTAATTCGTATATGTCGAATAAATCCAAAACGTCTTCTAAAGGAGAGGAAATTCTCACAGTGAATAAAGAATATGTTAAACATAAAAATGTGTCCTCGCCTGTAAAGTGAGTGTTAAGTTTCTCTTCTTCTTCCAATGGAGTACTTATATTATTACTTATATGAACATTACTGTTATCACTGAAATTTCGTCCGCACATGGTTACAAGAACTCAGCATCGTCAAATAGTAATGAAGTCATTCATGGCCCTGAATTAATGTCACAACATTCAAAAAAGGGCAAAAACTATACAAAGTAGTGAAAAATTGAAGAGCGCTTTGCATACATTGGGCGTGCGAGCGCATGCACGGAATAGGAACGTAGAAAGCGCGCATATTCACACGATGCACAACTCTTAGCGCAAAAAGTCGTGCACCTGCTAAACGACACATTTATGAATGTGGTCGGCCTCCCAATCACTTATGGTTCAAATCCCAAGCCGATTTGACCTCCAAATCCGGGTTGGATCCGAATGGTGGGCTGCTCAAAGACCTAAAAATGGCCTAAATGGCCTCTTTTCACACTACAAAGCAGTTGAACAAAAGCCCAAAGCAATGCTATAAAAATCCATGAATGCACCTCATTTTCTCAAGGAATTCAATGTAATGTTATGCTGCCTATATTTTTTTAAGGACTCCATCCTTGACAAGAACACATTGGCACCATTTCATTGAGCAATCCATCTCACCATTGAGTGGATTTGCAAAGAGTTCTTTCATCACCATTTTCATTTTCTTTGTTGTAAGAAGCACTACTAGTGAGGGTCCAAGAGCCTTCCCTTCGAGGAAGAAGGGACTCATAGTCCCCTTTCTTCTTGGTGCTTTGTTTTCATCAATAGATCAAGCCTCAAACACTGGTGACATGGGTATTTTTGTTCTTTTTATCTCTATGTCCCTATGCTTATGATTTTAGTTTTTATTAGATTGATTCTTAATTATAGTTTTGCTTTTCTTTCTCTAACTCTTTTCTCTACAGCTGTCCTGCTCAGCAGACCCAACTGACCTTGAAAGCACCTCTTATTTGCTCACCAAGGTGACGAAAGAGGTGCAACAGATTGGCGACTCCATTGGGGAAAGGTATCAAATTCCTAACTCATTTGGGTTTATTTTTCTCTTCTTTTAGTTTGTTTAACTTGCAGGTGCACTAACTGGCCTAAGCCGACCTACCAACCATCCAATTCAAAGGAGAATTGAGAGAAATCCATCCATATTTTTCTTTCTCAGCCATTTGTCACCAGTGTGCGGGTATTCTACCCCACAGACGCGCATCGTGCGTGCATTCTCTTAAGTGAAAACCTTTCTCTGTGCGCATGCGCTTTCAGACTCATCTCTGTTCGCGCGTCTGCGCTCTGTGTGCCTCTGTCTTCACTAGGGGCCGTGCATCTGAGAAAAATTTCACATTGTAAGTTGTTGGGATGTGGGGAAGGCCATTTTCCTTCTTAAAAATGATGTCAAGCATGTTCTAAAAACTGCACCACACTTAGTCCCCTCATTATATAAAGGGGTTAGTCAAACACACATAGGCACTTAGGAGGATAAAAATCAATTTCCCTTATTTGCTTTTTGCCACATGGATGGCTTGTTTTGACTCACAAGATAAGGTTTAAATAATTTTTAATCACATCTAACTTACATTGGGACTAGAAGTTGAATTACAATCGCTTAGTATGCTCTTCTCTCGCACCTTCAAGCGACCTTGAGAATCAGAAAAAGATTGTGAAACAATTTCATCTCCCTTAACAAAGTTTAAAACCTTTAGGAGAGGACAACGACCCTTCTTGGGACCCCTCTTAGTTTTCCGTTTCAAACACATCTTAATATTGTAACAGGCCCATACATGCCCACATGCTACAAAGATAGGATAGTGTTTGAAATTTTTCTTTCTTAGATCAAAACACTAGGGAAGTTTAAAGGTTTGTAATGGGCCCATACATGCCCACATGTTCAATCTAGGATAGTTTCAAGCTTTTCTTAGATTACATCACAATAGGGAGTTAAAGGATAGTAATGGACCCACATGTCCACATGCTAGCTTCCTAGGGCTTTTGAATTACGCAAGGTTGTAGCAAAGGCACTTAGTTAATTAGGTAATCAAACTCTTGTAAGGACCAAGCAAAGTCCACATGCAGCAAGGTGACATCTAATTCACTAAAAGTTGGCACACTTTCACTCACACACAAAAGTCACTTATCACTCACATAGCTTCTTCTTGAAACGTGGAGGTCAAAGTAAGTTTCCTCCAAAAAGGATTCCTAAAACACTCCACCTTTTTTTTATTGGACTATCCACTCCCATTTTTAATCAACGAGGTTGGTTTTCACCCCCAACCTCCCAAAACAACTACATCTAAAATATTTCTAAAAACTCACTAAGTTTTCCTCCACAGGAGGTGCCAAAAGAAATTTTTTAGTCTAGGTAGGATTTCGGGGATAGGCATCCAAATAACTCCCCGTTATCTGGTTCTCACATTGTCAAAACATAGAGGTTGTCAAATAGGGAACTAAAAATCCTCCAAGTCAAGTGTTCCAATCACCATAAGGTAGGGAGATACCCATGAAGTGTTGAAGGATGAGGTTCGGTTGTTCTGTGTGTCCCCCCTTGAGGCACCCACCTCTTGGACGGGATCCATCCCGTGACCCATTTCTTGGGCCGAAAATCTAAATGCCACACTTTGACCGAGGTACCTAGTGGCCAAATTTAGGACATCTACCCAGGTGACAATTGTGGGCTGCAATTGCACCTTGATTGGATTTTGTGTGGCTATTGGGAAATATCGCCAGCTCTTTCGGGATATGCCCCCTTTACCCCTCATTATAACCAATTATTTCATCCTTTAGTAGTTTCTCTTTCGGTGACTTCAGACCCCACTGTTGAGTACTATTGGAAGGTTCAGTGCTATTTGAGAGGAAGGACGTTACGTCTTCTAGGACACGAGCATTTACTTTCTTTTTTGATTCCTCAACGCAGATAAAACCCACTTACCCACATATATGCTTCTTTCTCATTTTATGTATGATACACATCTCATTACAGTTTGATTTGGATATATATATTGTGTAAACATTCCACGCAAAGACTCTTGTTCGTATATTACTCTCACCACTTTTTCACACATTCACACAGCTAGTCTGACATCATAGGGGAACCACAGAACCCCTGTCGTTCACGACGCTTGCTCAACCTCCCTCCTATCTTAGGGGGAGTATCTGGTCATGCCTGCTCATCGACACCTCCTTCACACACTCCTATGAGTGCTACTAACTTAGGATCATATTTTCTTGGTTCTACATTACTTGGGTCAACTTCCCAAGGCCATCCATTTACTCACTCTCCTTTATATGGAAGCGGGGGACCCACTTCCTCTCAAGGAGGGAGAACCAACCCACCTAGCCCCCCTCACGGGTCAGGTTCACAACACACTATGGTCAGAGCTAATACTCCCCCCCCCACTGCAGATGCCATATTTGGCCTCTCTCAACATATCGGATCTCACTAAACTCACCAATGACCCTATATTGCATGATCCCACATGGCCTGCAATTCCAACCAAACTACCTTCAGACATACCAAAGTTTGAAGGAAAGGCAGGTGATGACCTTGCCAACCATGTCATGACCTTTCACCTATGGTGCTCCTCCAACAACATTATGGATGATTCCATCAGACTGCGATTTTTTCAGCGCACAGTCACTGGCCCATCGGCTAAATGGTATGTCGAAGAAAAATCGGGGTCCCACGCAACCTTTGAGTCATTGGCCAAATCATTTTTTACCTTTTTCCAATTACCCATCCGCCATGACAATGGTATAGAACTACTTTCTAACTTCAAACAAACCTCAGCCACACACATCGGTGACCACATTCATGAGTGGTGTAGGCGACGTAGTTTGTGAAAAGAAGAAACCACCAAGCAACAGTGTCTCGACTGGTTTCTTAGATCACTTGTCTCTCTCCTCGGTAAGGATGTAGCTTCCACCTTCCCTCAATCGGAAGAGGAATCCATCAGCAAGGCCCAACAGTATGACCTCATCTATGGACAGTCAGGGTACTTATACACGGTACTTCCTGATCTTCCAAAACCTGTGCCATTTGGCCAAGACAAATCTGGGATGTCTCACTCAGCAGACGGACTAATAGGTGTCACCACACACCATGGTCCACAACCCCAACCACCACCGATGTATGGAACACCTCAATACCTTCCAGCATATGGGGGCACTCCTTATTACCCCCCACCTCCTTATCAACAGCCATACCTTGTTGCTATACCTCCACCCATCAGTGGACCACAGCATGCACATCCCATACATCCACCTATTCCCACAAACAGTGGTACTCCCTCAACATCAGCTTATATAAATAGTGAAAGAACTACGCCTTCCTATGTACCTTATGGATCGGTACCACCACAAAATCCATACTTCCCATTTCCTGGTCCTCCACAACCCATGGCTCCCCC
>SNQJ01S0014341.1:78773-112654 GCA_010110895.2 Picea sitchensis | reverse complement strand
CCATACTTCCCATTTCCTGGTCCTCCACAACCCATGGCTCCCCCACATCCTCATGCGGGGGTAAATTTTGTTCAACCTTCTGCTGCTCAACAATACCAAATTTTTGAACAGTTGAATACAACCAACCCAACTCATCCATCGAACAATGCCAAGAAGAAAGGATAGAACATGAATAACAACAACCCAGGTCAAGGCGGGAATCAACCCCCACAACACCAACCCACTGGGGGAAACCAGAACCAAGGGAACCAAAACCCCCAAGGGGGAAATAATAAAAAATGCCAAGGGCGAAATAATGTTAAAACCATCTTCCCTTGTTCCCTTTGTGGTGAGTTCAGTCATTACACTCACCATTTCCTCCAGATCGCTGATATCAAATGGTTGAAAGACTCTAGTAGTCTTCCCCATTCTCCTGCACAACCTGCCCCTTAGCAGGCACCACAACAATACGTGCAACAACCCCCTCCCGCCGTGCTGCAAAATCCTATTCCACATCAAGGTGTGATAAACACCCAACAGAACACACAGCATCCCCCACCTCAAGGGGGACAATACCTCAACCCTAACAACCCAACAAAGCATACAATTCTCCTCACCAGTGAGGAAGAAATACTTCTGCAAACGCGTAGTCGTCAGTATCATTCACCCACTGAGTCTCCTTCCATCTCTCCAGAGACAAACCCTGCACCGACGGGATCCCCGTTGGTGATCCCCCGCCCTTCCACCGAACCACCACTACGCATCCCTCGCATCCCTTTACGCAAGAATGTCCACAACCCACAGGCTAAGGAAGCTCATAACTATAACTTGGTAGACGACTTAGCGCAATCCCCGACTTCCATGTCAATCTTGGAAGTCCTCCAGACTTGTCCTACATAGCGGAAATCACTACTTTCCGCCTTGGGGGCAGTCGAACCTACCGATACTCGACTCATCACCTTTGATCTTGATAGCGGAGAACCTTGTCTTCCCACCTTGATCGCTTTTCAAATACCAGTAAAAATACGGAACATCACAGTTCATTGATGTATCATCGATGAAGGTGCATCTACATGCATTATGTCCAAAACAGTATGGCAGAAACTTGGTTCCCTGGAACTCATACCCTCTGCCATCACATTACCAGCTTATGATGGACGACCATCCTCTCCTGAAGGGATCTTCCAAAACATCCTTGTTGAACTCGGGGGAAATACTATTCTCATCGACATCGAAGTTATTGACGCCCCGCTCGATTATAATATCATGTTCGGTCGTAGCTACATGTATGCTATGAAGGCAGTGGCATCTTCCGTCTTTCGGACAATGATGTTCCCCAACAATGGGAAGATCGTGACCATCGACCAAGTCTCAAATTATGAACCTAACCTATCTGTCAACCTCGATAACATTCTTCCCATCATCCACACAAACCAAGACGCATATCCACTCGTCGATATGGGTCCTGGGATTTTTAAAGATCCATCCTTGTTAGGGACATACCATGGAGCACCACCACTGCTTCATCATGCTAATCAAGTATGTGTCATCTCATCTAATGGAACTCACACAAAGGATGATCATCCTCTTCGGGAGGCTTCGGTCATTCCTGATGTCCCAACAGTCGTAGAACCACTGCCGTTGGAACCTCCTGTGCACTCGTCGACCTCAACAGTCCATGAATCCACATCCCCTCAGGGGCATAGTCACGTTTGGGAGACAGTCCCCCAAACCCTCACTCAAATTCACTTCTTTTACCCTCCACTAGGTATAGAATCTTTTCAGGTAGCAGCAATGCTCACACTACCTAATATGGTGTTAGAAATCCCAATCTGGTATTTACACCCACCTGAGATGGTCCCTCGACCATCCCTTCCCCCACAGGAAGGGATCTCCATGACGATTCCTGTCCTTACCCCAACCACCCAAGGGCAGGAGAAAGAAGAAAGAGCCCACCGCTCCACTTCCTCCACGCATCCCACCACCTTGCACACTATGTGAGAAAGAGGGCCACCAAACCAACAATTGTCCATCACTACCTAAATTACAGAATTTGATCCTCCTCAATCAAACTCCCACCACACCCGCCACTACTGCTAGTCTTACCACTACCACCCACCCCTCCAGTAGTAAAGGGTTGAGGACCAAATATGCTTGTGCTATATGTGCAGAGTATGGCCATTATACCCATCATTGCCCAGCACTGCCACACTTTCAGCAGACATTAGCCTTCGTACGCCAGAACTTCTAGAACAACCCCAGTCCTGCTATGTCCTCATCAACAAATATCACTGACATCTGCTATGTCACCACTTCAGTCAATGAACGTATGAGACACCCTTTCTCTCTCTGCGATTCATTAGCTCATTTTACATACCAGTGTCCTATGATCCTTGAATACAGGCAACATCAATTGGCCCTGCTTTACCGACCCGCAGAGGTGGTAATTGACATTACCTCGTGACTCGAGGATCTTCATGTCATTTCTCCCGAGCCCGAGGCACTCCCAACACCTCCATGGTTCTTCAATGATGCCTCTAAGGATTTACCCCGCAACCCCCCCAATTCTCCTGCTCATTCCCCTACAGACACTCTCCACCCAACCACCATGGGTACCCCTTAGTACTTCAATATATGGTTTATGTCGAGTGAACCCGCACCATCTCCTAACCGTGTTCCCCATGTTTCTTCACCAGGGGGCAACCACCCAACCACTGTCACTGATATCACTCCTCATGACCCCTTGTATTCCCGACGTTTCCACTACGACGAGGAAATAATGGAAGAGCTAAACCACCCAGACTCTCCCTGGGATGAGCTACATCACCGCACACTCTTCTCTCCATAGGAAGCCTCCATGCCTCCTAACCAAAACCACATTTACGCGATCAAAACCAAGGATTTTATCCCATCAGGGCCTATCGATTGGTTCAACAATCCCATTCCTACCCCTGATTCTTTTGAAGAAGGTAATATGGCCAACATTTCCCCCACCATCAAAATCGACATTTCCATTAAAAATGGCATCATCGAAGAAATCATCATTGGAGCTGCTTGCACTCCTCAGGAAATCGACTCATATAAAGCCCTCTTCCAGGAATATAGGGATATTTTTTCCTAGTCATACACAAAAATGCCTGGACTCTATCCCTCTATTGTCGAACATCACATCGACACCTGGCCTGACATCACACCAGTTCGCCAAAAATAGTGACCACTACACCCATCCAAAGCTGCAACTATCAAAGCCGAAATTGACAAATTACGCGCTGCCGGGTTTATTTACCCCATTGCTTATACTTCATGGGTTTCCAACCCTGTACCCGTCGACAAAAAACAAGGCACTATCTGCGTTTTCACAGACTTTCGCGATCTCAATAATGCATTTCCCAAAGACAACTTTCCAACGCCTTTCATTGATCAAATTATCGACGACTGTGTCGGCCATGAGGCTCTCTCCTTTATGGACGTATTTTCTGGCTATAACCAAATACAAATCCACCCAGTCGATCAGTATAAAACCGCATTCATTACCCTGTGGGGTAATTTTTCATATTGTGTCATGCCTTTCTGCTTAAAAAATGCCGGTGCAACCTTCCAGTGGGCAATGACATACATCTTTCATGATCTGGCTACTATCATCCTCGCCTACTTGGACGACCTCACAGCTCGATCCAAGAGACGCACCCAACATCTGGATGATTTACAAATCATTTTTCAACGGTGTCGTCAGTACAACATCCTCTTGAATCCCCGCAAGTGTGTGTTCTGTGTCACCGAAGGGTGCCTCCTCGGTTTTATTGTTTCCCAAAGAGGTATTACCGTAGACCCCCTCAAAGTCCAAGCTATCACCGAAATTCCACCTCCCCAGAATTTATGACAACTTCAGAGCCTACAGGGAAAAGATAACTTTCTTAGATGCTTTGTTCCCAATTACGCCATATGCGCACATGGTTTCCTCCTCTTACTACATCACGACATCCCTTTTCACTGGGACAACCATGCCCAACAGTCATTTGACGATCTTAAAGAAGCGCTTTCAAATGCACCTTTAATTAGTGCACCTGACTATAATCGCTACTACATCCTCTATGTATCAGCATCAACTGTATCAGTAGCCAGCGTCCTCGTCGAACTCGGAGATGACAATCATCAACACATAATTTATTACATTAGTAAGAACCTCTCAGGACCACCCTTGAAGTATAAACATGAAGATAAACTTGCTCTTGCAGTTGTCCTTGCAGTCCAGAAACTGCACCATTACATTCTGCTTCGCACCACAAAGGTCGTCGCAGATTCCAACCCTATGCAGTACTTTCTCATCCATCGGCAAGTTAATGGAAAATTCGCTCGATGGATCATTATCCTTCAGGAGTACAACCTCGAGTTCTCAAAACCTAAGAGTAAGAAGGCCCTCGTTCTCACCGAACTTGTCACGACCCTCCCCTCTGACACCACCAGTGCCCTCGTCAATACCGACTTTCCCGACGAACATCTCTTTTACATTACTTCGGATGATCCTTGGTACGATGACCTTCTCGTCTACCTCCGAACTCAAAAGTTTGGTAACCACCTTTCATGGGATGATCGTCGACGTATTCGCCATCAGGCCCCCTGCTACCTTCTCATCGGAGACATCCTATACCGGCAGGGCGTCGACATCCTTCTTCGTCGATGCATGACTATTGATGAGGCCGACAGAGTCTTAAACGATTTCCACAACGGTGCATGTGGGGGCCATCTTTCGGGTATATCCATTGCTCAAAAGATTATCCGAGCTGGTTACTTTTGGCCTACCTTGTTTTATGATTTCATTCATGCCGTAAAATGATGTGAGCAATGTCATCTCTATGCCAACAAAGCCCAAGCTCCCCCCGCTCTTCTTCACCTTTATGACTTTATGACTTTTAATTCCCTTTTTTTAAATGGGGCATCGACTTTATGACTTGTAATTCCCCTTCAAGCAATGGTCACAAATACATTGTTGTCGTCGTTGATTACTTCACCAAATCGGCCAAATCTATGCCCACATTCAACAACACCGCTGACACTGCAGCGCATGTTTTCTTTAACCATGTCATATCCCATTTTAGTGTACCCCTCCAACTCGTTTCCGACCATGGGAAACACTTCGAGAATGAGATCTTCTTCGAACTCTCATCTCGATTAGGATTTTCTCACGAGTTTGCCTCACTATATTACCCTGAGTCAAACAGACAGGTCGAGGCAGTTAACAAAGTCCTCAAGACCATGTTACAGCACACGGTTAATAAACATAAAACCAATTGGAATCATATGTTATTTTATGCGCTATGGGCTTATCAAACGACGGTGAAAACCGCTACTGGTTTCACACCATTCCATTTAGTCCATGGGGTCGAGGCAACTCTTCCCATCGAGTGCGAAATTCCCACCTTACGCACCATAATTGAGCTATTACCTGACACTGCTCCAATGGAGCAGCGCTTGCTGAACTTGGAGTCTCTGGATGAAGATTGTCGATATTCCTTACGGAACAATGAGGCAGCTAAAAAATGATCCAAGGCTACCTTTGATCGCCATGTCAACCTTCGATCATTCCGCAAAGGAGACCTCGTCCTGGCTTATGATATCGCTCACGACACCTTTGGACACAGCAAATTCGAATCACTTTGGCATGGCCCTTACATTATCCAACATTGCCTCACCAAAGACGCATACATCCTGGCCTCCCCCAAAGGCCTCTCTCTCAAGGAACCCGTCAATGGGTTGTATCTCAAGAAATTTTATGCTTAAAAGTAGTCATTCTACTTTAGGTTATTTCTTTCCCTAGCATTTTTTTTAATCTTTTTTCTCCTCCCCTCTCGTCTAAACTATCCTTTGTGCTATTGACAGATGCTTCCTCCACCAGCCTACCACATCATTTATGTTGACGGCGCCAGCCATTGGACACAAAATCTTGCTTCAACTGCTTGGTCTCTCTACACCCCCTTACATGAAATGCTCCAGTCAAGCGGCATATGTTTGGGGTCAGCAACCAACAACCAAGCCAAATACACTGCGATCATTGGCCTCCTGGCCGATGCCCAGCATCATCATATTCGTCACCTTAGTGTCTTCCTCGACTCTCAACTAGTCGTTCTCCAGCTCAACAATGTGTACCGCGTACGCGATCCATGCCTCTTTCGCAAGTACTTGCAGGTTAGGCTTTTATCTCGACATTTTGATTCCATTACATTTACACATATTCCAAGACAATTGAATCAAATAATAGATCAAATAGCTAACATGGTGTTAGATTGGCATATATCACATCAAGCTACACATACATAAGCATATCACAAAAACCTGTCACAACATATATATAGAATGGATGTACTCAAAACATCAGCAAAAAACATGTAGACAACATCAGGATCTCAAATATGTATACTCATGTATATATAAAGGCCCATCAGGCCATCCGAATGTTTACATACAAAAATACATGTATTCGCAGGCCAATGCAGCACCTCGGTACAAAAAATGGGCTCACCAGCCTATATACAACAAAAACGATATACATCATGCACCACTCATGGTGCCTCTATCGAGCCACCACTTTCTCCTCCCTCAGGCGGTGGAGGCCCACCACCACCTGCCCCAGGCGGTGGTGGTCCACCCACAGGACCCTCCTGCCCCGACAGCAGACGTCCACTCGTCATAGCAGAAACCACTACTGCTCATCGCACTATGGACCGCCATCGTGGCAATACCCCCAAATACTGCTCTAGGAAACTCTCATCCTGGATACAAAACCACATGCCCTCCGGCACATCCTGTAAAACCGTCTCCAGACGATGGCATATATCATCAAAATCCACTACGGACGCCGCTGGAGGAGCGTGTGATGGCCCCGCACCAGGGTCATCGAACTGACGCCTCCTCGCTGCCCTCTCTGGCTTAGCTGGTCACCCCACGACATCCTCCCGCCGATGTCTCTCTCCCTACAGTAGTCTCTCCGGATCTCGACGACACGGTGCTCTCTGCATCTCCACCTCGCGCCCGCGAGGTGCCACATCTGCACATGCAAAAGAACAACAGATAGTATCAACATCTATATCATATACATATGGAGTGCTATCTCAAAAAACAAAATAAACCAAAACATGCACACCAATACTAAACATACCTTGATGGTCAAACACCTCCCCTGGAGGTAGCACCATGTTCGGGTCACCCCGGAAGTCCACCCCAGCATAGGGGTACCAAAGTATCACCTGTGGCATCTGCCCCCATACCTGTGTTGCCTCTGCCGAAAAGAAGTGGCCACCTTCGCCACCACCATGACGAAGAAAAACTGTTGACCACCGCCTCAACCGCGGCTCTCGTGCCCCCGACACCTCTAGTAGGATCCTCAGGCGCAACATCGGTACCCTCTCTAGAAACCAGGCCACTAGGATGGACCCAAATGAAAACTCCCTTGCACCAGTGGACCGACAATGGTCCAAATGTGCCACCATCCGCGCATGCAGCGTCATCCCCCAAGAGAAACGCTCGCTGACCAACACTCTCTCCAGCACCAGCAGTTGGCCACCACTAATCCATTGGGTCTCCAGTGACCCATATACCCTCACAATCATCGCTGCTATACAACAATGTTCCAGGGAATCTATACCTGATATACTCACCACCGTCCCGGACATAAAGTTTTGACCTAAACAATATCTTTGGCCAATATCGGCAAGCAAAGTAGTCCTAGGCAGCACTGGCTCCGCCGGTAGGGGTGTTCCCCGAAAGGGGAGCCCAGTCAAGAAATATACATCCTCCACCATAGTGAAGGGGATCTGTTCTCCTCACACGAGAAAGAAGTGCAACTCCGGACTCCACATCTGGATCAGGAACTGTAATAGATACTCTTGTGCCCGTATCAACGGGAACTCAAAGAACTTTAGCAACCCATAGGTTTCCAAAGTCACACGAACACCAGGCTCCTCAATGGCCATGACATCTAGTAACAGGGCCCAGTCTCACACTCGCCACCGCACTAGCATCGTCACCACCATCCACCTGCAGACAACATAGAGTCCTATGTCAGCTCAAGAAACCATCCAAACATCAAAAGACTCATTTTTTTTACACCCCAACCTTGCCTCCTAGGCGCGGTTTTGTTACCCACATGCGCACCTGTTCACTACACAGGTGCGTATCAGTGTGCACCTGTTTGTATCACAGGCGCGCCCCTATGCGCATATGTTCACCATATAGGCGCGCCAAGGTGCACGCCTGTTCAACCCATAAGCGCGCATGAGTGCACGCCTGTTCAACTCACAGGCGCACCCTTCGAGCACGCCATAAACCCCCTCTATCGTGCTCCCATGCGCGTATATCAGGTGGGCAGGCACGCATGTATGTGCACCTATCACCAAATCGTCCGTGCATGTGGGTCCCACACCCCCTAAATACCCCTGTATAACCCTCCGTACAACCCCTGCCCAAACATTTAAAACCTATTTCTATGCAGGATGATCAGACCACTAACCTGATACTCGCAGATCCTCAATCGTCTGCCTCGTCCTCCCCGAATCTCCCAATCTCCTCTGAACACTGCTAGTCCAGTCACTATTGCAGCAGGTACATATGAGGTGGTAATGTGGGCCCTACAGCTATATATAGGCCTTTTGCCAAACTTCCACTCACCATTCCAGAAGCCCAAGGTGTCCATTTTTCAAACCGTCTTCAGCCACGGGATCAGCATCCCGTCACCTACATCACAACAGTTCCTGGGCCTCTTTTCATCATGATCCCTCGCGGCACCTTTTTTATCCATGGTCAGGTACGCATGCACCTATTTCACGCTTATCACTCAATACATGCTCATATCTTCGGTTCTTTTCAGATATTATTCACTTCGGGTATTTGGTTTTCATGTATGCAGGTATTTGATCATCATACATCGACACAACCCCTCTAGTTATATACTCAACACTAGCATGTAGTCTTTCCCGCTGTATCGCATTTACATTTCCAGTCATACCCTCTGATATTGGCCTCCAGGATCCCCATTCCCAGCTCTACAGTACCCACGCCTCCATTTTGCATCTTCGGTATTGTTACCCGGTAGCATTCTTACCCGTATGAGTTGTCCTATTCATAGCACCTTTTGCCACTTTTTGACACTCATGTTGTTTTTCATCACCCTTTAGGGATGGGAGTCCCGATAGTCTTTCATCATGTCGTGAATCAACCACATACTCCTTCTCCTCATTTTGCTAGCTTTCCCACCTAGACTCCTAGATTACCTCTTTACGGTTATATTTTCTTACCTGCACCTCCGCAGTATCAAGAACCCTCCATTTCCTCCACAATAAGTTTGCCCCTCTGCGAACCTACCTTCATTTCACCTACCTCATACAAAAACTTACCAATGGGGCCCCCACCCTTCATTAGTTTTCCAAGAAATTTCTGCCCTCCATGGGCCACCCATATCACACTGGGGCACCTGTTTCTGTATTTGTACATTTCTCCCCAAATTATTCGTTATTTATTGTACAAACGCCTTTATTTCCAGTCATTACCTTATCTTTTTGTCGTCACCTTTGGCGACTTACTTCCTTCCTTTTTGGCCAAACGCAACCCATGTCACCCTTGGTTGGAACATTACTTATTATCTACCCTTGCCGGCATCATCCATATCTTCAGAGTACCCCACAGGTCACTTACCTCTACCCTCCGAATTTGTTCACCTTGTCCCGCCTCTGGCACAACTTATCGCTGGTCTTGTCATCCCACTGACACTCGACCTTGTTGAACGGTTGAGGCCACTTTTTATCTCATACATCCTCCAAACAAGGGCAGTCTTGAGTCTTCCCACTTCTTGACTTCATCCATGTAACTCTACCACTTCCTCACCCTAGTATATTTCCTGAAGCCCTTTTCTTCTGGGAGTCGCATTCCCCTTTTTTCGACATCAACACAATTTTCTAGAAGAGGGACAGTATCTTGATTCTCATTATCCATCCAATGAGAGATCTCAGACGACACAGGGAGAAACACCATTGCTCCCTGCTCTTGTTGACCCCCATAACATTCGACGCCAACACTTTCTCATGTTACGGTGGGTCTTACTTTGCGACTATTGCAGTTAGTTCTTTTATTTTTCTGAAGACCTCTGAACTTGGCAGGGCTATCAATGCCCACATCATCACTGCTACTTAATACCACGATCAATGCCTACTATTCAGAGCATGTTCATTTGCAGAATTGTCTTTTTCCTTTATCACAACTGCCCCCGAGGGTGCTGCATTTGTCTACACCAATGCTTCCTTCATCTTTTTTAGAGTTACCTGACACGAGCATGGGGCATGCCCGCCTCATTTGTACACAGTTTTCTATTTTTTACACCTCATGGAAGATCGGGTCCTACCAGTTCCTTTTTTCTCCAACGGCTCGCTCTGAACGATCCCACTATTGCTCTATCTTACAACAACCTTCTCAGTTGAATAAACATTGATGGATTTTGGCTATACGTATGCTCCTAACCTCATCTATCAGGGGGCATCTATTGTCACTGAAATTTCGTCCGCACATGGTTACAAGAACTCAGCATCGTCAAATAGTAATGAAGTCATTCATGGCCCTGAATTAATGTCACAACATTCAAAAAAGGGCAAAAAATATACAAAGTAGTGAAAAATTGAAGAGTGCTTTGCATACATTGGGCGCGCGCGCGCATGCGCAGAACAGGAACATAGAAAGCGCGCATATGCGCCCGATGCGCGACTGTTAGAGAAAAAAGCCGCGCACCTGCTAAACGACACATTTATGAATGTGGTCGGCCTCCCAACCACTTATGGTTCAGCTCCCAAGCCGATTTGACCTCCAAATCCGGGCTGGATCCGAATGGTGGGTTGGTCAAAGACCTAAAAATGCCCTAAATGGCCTCTTTTCACATTACAAAGAAGTTGAACAAAATCCCAAAGGAATGCTATAAAAAGCCATGAATGCACCTCATTTTCTCAAGGAATTCAAAGTAATGTTATGTTGCCTATATTTTTTTAAGGACTCCATCCTTGACAAGAACACATTGGCACCATTTCATTGAGCAATCCATCTCACCATTGAGTGGATTTGCAAAGAGTTCTTTCATCACTATTTTCATTTTCTTTGTTGTAAGAAGAGCTACTAGTGAGGGTCCAAGAGCCTTCCCTTGGAGGAAGAAGGGACTCATAGTCCCCTTTCTTCTTGGTGCTTTGTTTTCATCAATAGATCAAGCCTCAAACATTGGGGACATGGGTCTTTTTGTTCTTTTTATCTCTATGTCCCTATGCTTATGATTTTATTTTTTATTAGATTGATTATTAATTATAGTTTTTTTTTTCTTTCTCTAACTCTTTTCTCTACAGTTGTCCTGCTCAGCAGACCCAACTGAGCTTGCAAGCACCTCTTATTTGCTCACCAAGGTGACAAAAGAGGCGCAACAGAAAAGAAAGGTAATGCATGGTGTGGCATGACATAGCAAGGCAAGGAAAGGAAAGGCATAGATAATCTAGTTGTGTGCCAACGATGTTAAAAATGAAAAATGGTAGGGATGGGACTCAGATCTTTAGACGAACAATTTTGTTCCTAAAATCAAAATTAAATTAATTTGAAGTCTAATGAGTGGGTGACATGAGGATTTAAAGAAAATAAGGCAGAGCATAGATAAGAAAATGGCAGAGCTGAGAGGAGATAAGAGCATTGGTTCTTTGGTATGGAAGAAAGAGAGGATAAATACAATCGAGAAGAAAGGACAATAGAGAATTGGTTCTCTAGGTGGTGGAGGTACGTAGGTATCATAATCCATTTTGTTTCTTGATAAAATATTTTACCAGAAATATGAGTGAGTTTTGTTTTATTTTTTAATTCGTATATGTCAAATAAATCCAAAACGTATTCTAAAGGAGAGGAAGGTCTCAGAGTGAATAAAGGATATGTTAAACATAAAAATGTGTCCTCTCCTGTAAAGTGAGTGATAATTTCTTCTTCTTCTTCCAATGGAGTACTTATATTATTACTTATATGAACATTACCATGACCTAGACCATGAATTAGACCTAGACCATGACCTAGACCCCCATAGCTCCATTTAAGCTTATGCATAACCTATAATCTACCCTTAACCCCCTCCACATCCAAGCCCTAATTGGATTATGAATATCCCTCTTGTTTATAATGATATTTTATGGATATTACCATTCACTTGCGGTTTAACAATGATTTCACATGGTTTAATGCTGATTATGGTACGTTGATTCTTGTTTTTAATTTTAATATCAACATAATTTTTTAGTGGATTTGATATTATTTATATTTAATTATATTATTATTTCAAAATCATTGTTTGAAATTACCTATATTATGTATGATATAACACTTATCTATATGTACTCTCACACACACTCTCTCTACCCCCCTCCTCCCTCGCTCTCTTTCTCCCTATATCTACCTACCTCTCTCACCCCCACTCTCCCAACCTTTCTCTCTTTTATTCTATCTAACCCCCCTTCCCTTTCCCCCCACTTCCTCTAAATATCTCTGTCTACCCCCCCTCTCTATCTCTCTATCCTTCACTCTCACACAATATATTTTTATTCCTGTCTCCCCCTATCAGACTCTATTTCTTCCTCTCTCTCTCCACCCTCGGTCTCTACATCAAAGGAAAGGAATGGCCTTGACCTAGACATGTCAATACCTATACATAGACATAGAAATACCTAGACATGATCTATAACTATACAATACAATGAAATATACTTATACCATGACTTAGACCATGACATAGACTTAGACGATGAATTAGACCATGACCTAGACCTATACTATGACCATGACCTATATCTTGAACTAAGCATAGGAATAAACTATACTTGAACCTTAACCCCCTCCACTCTTGAACCCTAAGTGCACTATGCATATGCCTCTTGTTAAAGGCCCCACAAACCTTGCACCCACACCACCCACATCTTGGTGCCCCAACCATTTCTCTATGCTTAAAACCACTTTCAATCCTAAGCCCTTTGGTCTTAGTTTTCCTCAAACCCCTATACATATTTATTCATAAATATGTTTGGTCTATAATAAATTCTATATCCATTGCATTAAGATAACGGATCTTCTCTTGTGACTTTAAATATTTTTTATTGTCTCTCATCCATTCCAAGCAAGAATGTGTGCACATTCCTAGAACGTGCATGTGCTTTAGTGCACATGCATTTTAGGAACACATGCATTTTCCTGCTGGGAATTTTTATGTGCCAAGCACACTCCTCTTCCTCATATATTTCAATACTAGCATCTCCGCGCCTGACATATGCACAAAAAAATAGGAGGAATAAACAAGTTTTTGTTTTTTTAGTCTTTTTGTTTAATTCAAAGACAATTTTTTGCTATTGCAAGAGAATTGTGGGAAGAATTGGAAGACAAATTTGTCCCAGTGGAATTGGAATTGTTGGTTCTGTCTTCTTGCGTATTCTTGGAATTGGAAGAAAAAATTGCCCAATTGGAATTGTTAGTTGTGTCTTATTCTATAATACCAAGACAAATTTGACCAATTGGAATTGTTAGTTGTGTCTTCTTGTGTAATACAAAGACAAATTTGTCCAATTGGAATTGTTAGTTGTGTAATACTAAGAAAAATTTATCCAATTGTAGTTGGAATTGTTAGTTGTGTCTTTGTGTGTAATGCCAATAAAAATTTGTCCAATTGGAATTGGAATTATTAGTTGTCTTCTTTTGTAATATCAAGACAAATTTCTCCACTTGGAATTGGAATTGTTAGTTGTGCCTTATTGTGTAATACCAAGATAGATTTATGGTGTGGTGGTTGGAAGCCAATTTTTCTCTTTAAACATGGGGAACTGAAGGATTAGAGAAAAAGAGTCATTGAGGAAAGAGAAACCCATCAAAAAGGTAGAAGAAGAAAGATAAAATCCAAAGTTACATATGTAGGGAAATCCAACTTCTAGTGGAATAGATTTTGTTGTTGTTTCTCCTCCATCACCACAAGCAAAGAACATGATTTCTGTAAATAACCATTCCATGCAGTATCTCATCAAAACAACTTGTTGTGGATGACGAGATGATGGAGGATTTTATTGGAGCTTATTATACAATGGATGGAATTAGAGAGGAAATGAGTGAACAACATTGTGGTGAATAATTTCCTGTGGTGAAGCCTCTTGTTAGATAGTCAGACATTCTCGAAACTAGTCAATTCCATGTCCACTCTCCTCCTAGATTTGATCTGAAAGTAATTGAAGGGAAAGTAAATGAAACACTATTAACTCCACAACAAGGAGGTGAAGAGTTCCAGAATAGGGGTTCATCGTCCCTACCTAGATTGAGCAGTGTGCGGCGAAGAACTCCTAAAAAAATTTAGGTTGAAGAAAGTGGCTTAACATCACTTGACGGTAAGTTCCCTAGCCATACTATTTATTATCATTCTTATTAAATCATTAAATAATATTTTGAAACAAAATCTGATTGCATTAAATGTCAATTAGTTTTGTCTTTGTTAAAATATAGAAGTTTGACTGTTGTTAAGAGAATTTTAGGAATTAAAATAGTCAAAATTTTAGAAACAAGTCATCATATTATTAGAAACCTTGTAGATTATTTTCAAAGAATTGGTAATAAATATAATTCTAAATGCCCAATGCATCCAGACATGTTTTGTCACAATCAATTGTTAGAAATATCACAATCCTAGTTCTAGTTTGAGTTTTATCATGAGTTGCAACTCGCCTCCTCAAGCCATTCAGGGACATGTTGGAAATTTGGTTCAGTGGTATAAAATACAAACTTAGCATAATTAAGGAGTTTTGTAAGCTCCCACATGTCTATTTGGCCAAGTTACATGAGACCACACTACCCGATTTCCTGACATAGTCTTCTTGAAAATCAATCTCTTGTTAAAAAATTGCACTATGCCTCATTGAGCCAAATACTAGTGTTGGATATCCTTCAAGAAACACTTTTTTGGGAAAAAAAAATGACAACAGAGGGATCCCACTAACTGAAAACCGTTTCCCCAAATTCAATGAAATTGATGGTTTGTCAATCTAAGTCTTGGTTTGAGTTTTATCGTGAGTTGCAACTCACCTCCTCAAGCCATTTGGGGACATGTTGGAAATTTGGTTCGGGGGCACAAAATAAAAAATGAGAATCATAATAGAGTTTCGTAATATCCCATACATCTATTTTTCCAAGGTACATGCCACCACGCTACCCACAATTTCCTGGCACAATGATCTTGAAAATTGACCTCTTATGATGAAATTACACTATGCTTCATTAAGGAAAACCTTAGTTTTGGAGATCCTCCATAAAAAAAAATTCCAAGAACTGAATAATAACAGAGGGGCCCCACTAGATAAAACCCAATTCTCTAGATCCAATTCAACCAACAATTCATCCATTCGAGTCTCAGTTTGAGTTTTACTGCATGTGGAAACTCACCTCCTTAAGCCATTCAGGGACATGTTGGCAATTTGGTTCGGGGGCATAAAATCTAAACCGAAAAACATAATGGAGTTTCATAAGTTTCCACATATATGTTTGGCCAAGGCCCATTCAACCATGCTACCAACAATTTCCTGACACATTTTTCTTGAAAATCTACCTCTTGTTCAAAATTGCACTATTCCTCATTGATAAAAACCCTAGTTTTGGATATCCTACATCAAACACGTTTATGGGAAACAAAATGACACCAAAGGGGCCCCAGTAGTTGAATCCTAGTGTTTTATATCCAATTCAACCAACGGTTCATCAATCCGAGTCCTGGTTTAATTTTTATCGCGAGTTGTAACTCTCCTTCTCAAGACATTCAAGGACATGTTGGAAATTTGGTCCCAGGGCATAAAATCCAAATCGGGTAGAATAACATAGTTTTCTAAGCTCCCACGCATCTGTTTGGAAAAGTCCCATTCAACCTTTCTACTCATAATTTCTCGGCACAATATTCTTAAAAATTGACCTCTTTTTCAGAAATTGCACTATACCTCATTGAGATTTACCCTAGTTTTAGATATCCTCCAAAAAATGGATTTTTCGAGAAATACAATGATAGTGGAGGGGGGCCATTGGATGAAACCTGGTTCCCTAGATCCAATGCAATCGATGGTTTTTCTATCTAAGTACTCGTTTGAGTTTTATATCTAGTTGCAACTTAACTCCTGAAGTCATTCAGGGACATGTTAGAAATATACCTATACCTAAACCATAACCATGACATATACCTAGACCTATACCTAAACCATGACATAGACCTAGACCTATACCTAGACCTCTTGTATGAAGGTGACATATATAATTTTGTTGATGGTTTTACCTGAGAAGATGGCCTCGTTTGGAAGCTTGGTACATCTTGACCAAGGCCTATTTGTCCTGTACAATTGGTGTTCTTCCTCTTCCTATGATTTTGAGGTCGTTGGAAACTTCTTGGGTTGTTCTACCTTTCCATAGCTCAAACCTTCTTCTTTTGTTGGATTATTCTTCTTTAAAAATTCTAGAGGCAATGGATAATGGACACCCAAATTGCATAGGGTGTGTTTAACTCCTGACCAAGAAAGGATTTCCTTGTCCATTATTTCCTCTTCCGAATAAAATGGTAGGGTCCTTATATGAAAGTATGAAGGATTTTCATTCCTTCGCCAAACAAATGTATAATTCCATTTCAGAGAAAAATAGATGTTCCTTGTATGAAAATTCAACAGGTCTTGGGGTATGCACATCCTTTGGGTGGATTCAATCAACTGATTGTACCACTTTAGGAACATAGTGTTGTTGAACTAAATATTTTCTGAGTTTTCACGTGCATGCCAAGGATCAAAAATATTTTCCAGGTTGTCCTTGTTGGAAGGTGATAAATATCTTCCCATGGTTTTCCTCCACTTAAACATTGAAAAATATAGAATAATATATCCATATGTGAAGGTGCCTCCCTTCTCTTGAACTTCCTCACAAGTAACAAGGTGTTTTTTCCAATAATTAACTAGACCATTTTCATAGAATTCAGCCACTGATAGGGCATCCAGTTTTCATTCACCCTTATAGTAAGAGCACATGACCTTTCTATAAATCATGTAGCATGAAATTCTCACCGTATCAGGGAGGATTGGTTCAATCTTTGTTGTGTAACCCCCCTCTATGTATGGAAGAACTCATACTGGATAATCTCACCCTTCCTCTTTCCATGCTTTCTTGGTCCTCGACATCCATTGGAGACATACTCTCCCTCAAAATATAATCTTGTAAGCTAGTTAATATATTCAGAATGAATGGGGTATCATTTGTCAAGAGATAAACTTCTATCATGCACTCTATTTATCAGGAACTTAGTGCATTGTGCAACTTCGCCAATGGTTCTGAACACTGGGAGGTATCGGAGGTTCATAATTGTCAAGTGGAATAGATTCAGAAATTCATCCTTCAAGAGGAAATGCACCACCCCTGTTGTCTCAGAGTCCATCTTCCAGAACACGTCGATGTTCATTTGTGGGAAAAATGTTGTGCCAGTGAGATCTAGGTCGAGGATCTTTTTCTGCTCAGATTTTCCTTTGACATTGCCCAGGACCTCAATCATGGGATCATAAGGCTCATATGGAATTGCTTCTTTCGATATGGAGCCTTGTCCTCCCAATATTCTTATCATTTTGATGTTGGAGTGTTATTAGCAACACTAACGCAGGAACTGGGTGGTGACCAACTTCTCAGATGTACTAGGATGTAGAGACACAACAGGAGAAGGAAAGTAGGTGAATAGAATTCTAAAACATCTTACAGAATATTACATCTAAGGGAATGGGATAGAACATTAATGAATCATCAATGAATGTGTAATTAGGCCAGCAACCCAATATATGGCATGGATGTGTGATGGGACTGATAACGGGGTAAGATCTTCTAGTTGAATATTGAATTTAATGGGTCTCTTACTCAACACATGGTCGACGTGAGGGTATTAATATTTTAATGGTTGATAATCATGGCCAGCTTATCGACATTATCTACGTGGACAACCAATTTTAAAACTTGACAAGACATGGTAACATTTTTTTGGCAGTTACCCTAAAATACACAACTAGAGATGACGTAACTATGACTTAGTCGTTAATAAAGTTCATATTCGATTCTTCACTGACTACAAAGATTTTCCAATGGATTTACATGTATGGCTAAGTAGTTTGGAGACGCATCGGATAACACGCTTCTGCGTGGCCATGTTACAAAAAAAAAACTAACAACAAAAATGAGACATATGTGTCATGGTTCTCCTACTCACACTCTAACGTTATTACATAAAACATAATTCAACATTTCTACTAAATTCAATAGGAAATCAAGGTCTACCTACTATACAAGCTCCCTTGGATTGGAAAAAATATGTCTCTTGTTAAGTGTGTGTATTGTATGTTTTTAGGGATGTGCCATTCACCCACCCTGGTCGAAGGACACCATCAATTTGTGTTATCTTGACCACACCATACTATCGGACCTCAACTACTTGGAATGGACCTAACCAATGCATGCACAAGTTTCCTAGATGTTTCTTATAATGACTGTCAAAGAGGAGTACCTTACCGCCTTGCAAAAAACTCTTAGTCTTAATGTGTCGACCGTGCCAAGCCTTCTGCCTAGATTTTTCCACTAACTGATGAAAATTAGATAGGAACCTTTCTTCTTCAAGTTCCTACATTTCTGCAATCCTTTGCACAACTGATGTTTTATCCATCTTGTGTGTATCTGAGGTATATAGAGACTAGGGGTAATAAAATATGTAGGTACCACAACCTCCTTCCCGTATACTAACTGAAAAGAGGCGTACTTGTGTATATTCTTTGTGGTAGTCCTATAAGCCCACAAGACAATTGGAACTCTTCCATCCCATTCCTCCTTTTCCGCGCAACACACCTTCGTCAACCCTCTCTCCAAAATCTTATTGAATGCCTCTACTATGCCATTAGCTTGTGGATGGTAAGGAATTATCTTATGGTGTTTAATAAGAAATTGTCTCATCAATGTTGCGATTGTGTTTCTAATGAAGTGGCTCGCTTGATCACTAGTCATGCTCCTAAGACATCCAAACCGAGAAATAATATTTTAAAATATAAATATATCCATTGTATCTATTGAACAATATTGGATCGCTTCTGCTTCATCCCACTATGTAATATAGTCTATTGTAGTAATGATATATATGGACTTTGAATGTCTTGTAGGCAGTTTAATTGGTCTAATAAAGTCAACATCCCACTTCTCATAGGATTACAGTTCCCTAAATAGATGAAGAGATAATTATTCTCTACGTGATGGCTTTCCTACTCATTGACAAATGTCACAATACCTAGCATAGACTTTAGAATCTTTGAATAATGTTTCCCACCATAATCTAGTTTGGTGAACCTTTTGTGTTGTATCTTTCCCTCCAACGTGCCCTCCCGCAACTCCATTGTGGAATTCCCATAGGATATATTTCTTTTCATTAAGGGACACACCATCTGAGAATGTTATTGAGTCCCATATTATAGCGTTGGCCTGCAATCAATTGGTAATCTACTATGCAGGCTACCAGGGGCCTCTTCTAGGTTGCAAAATAACTCTCTGGGAAAGTACCTATACTGAGGAAAGCAATAATCTCTTCGAGGTATTCTGGAATGGATTCAATACAGAACATGTATGCATCGGGGATTTGTTTGTCCACTCCTCCTCCACTTTTTCTTGATTATGGTCTTGACAAGTGATCTTTTCCTACATTACATCTTCGAGGTTTGAAAATTCCCTCGAAGGAGAACTCCTGAAAAAGTAAGAACCACCTAAAAAAATTTCCTTCAAGGATAATCTTATTTACAAGGTATTTTAGTGCATAATGGTCAGTGAAAAACTTAAAATGAGATCCTAGTAAACAATGTCGAAATTTTTGAAATGGATAAATCATAGCCAAACCTTCCCTTTGGGTTGTTGTGTAGTTGCATTCAGCTTGATACAGTTTTCTGCTGGAAAAGTATATAGTGTGATCAATATTACCTTCCCTTGGTTGTGCTAAGATGGTTCCTAGTGTAACACCCAATGCATCCACTTGTACATGGAATGAAATTTCCCAATTGGGGTATATAAGGATTCGTGTAGTACTGTGATTTTTCTTGAGTGTATCAAACTCCTTGTCACACTCAACCATCCATCGAAATGCTTCATAATTCTTCAGTAATTTATCCATTGGTGTTGTAATAATGGAATATATTCTGATGAACCTATAGTATTATCCTATATGATCAAGTGTCCTGCATAACATTTTAGAAGTTTTAGGTGGCATCATATTCAATATAACTACAACTTCAGCTGGGTCTACTAGGAGTCCTTCCTGACTAACAATGTGGCCTAAAAGGTTGTTGCGTGCTACATAGAAAATACACTTCCTTGGGTTTAGAGCTATCTATAACTCATGATATCTATCAAACATCAAACGAAGTATCCCTACGTGCTTCTTTAGAAAATTGTATACAGTCCAGTCATCCATGTAGACTTCTAGGAACATGTGTATGAAATCACGAAATGTTGAAATAACAATCTTGGAGAAGACTTTAGGGGAATTATTTATGCCAAAGGGCATCATGTTGTATGAGAATAATCCCCACTCAGTTATAAAATTGGTCTCTGTCTTGTCATCCTCTAAAATTATGACCTGGTGATACCCGAGAATCCATATGTAAATGAATATGCTTCTTTCCCCGCAACTTGATCTAAGACCTCATTACTGAACGATGTCATAAATGGATCATGTCCACATGTGGTATTCAAAATCCTATAGTCAACACAATATTGAATATCCTCGACACCCTTTTTTCTCTATATTACTATAGTGCTAACCCATTCTGCTTCTTTGATCGAAAATATTTGTCCTACCATAACCATTTTCTCTATTTATCTTTTGAACTTTCCCTTTACCTTGGGATTGAGACGATATGGTCTGTGCTTCATGGGTTTCAAGTCAGGTTTTAGCTCAATCTTCATCTCTACCATGGTTCCTTTTATGCCTTTCAATTATGAAAAGGTTTTTGGGAATAGGTCATTGTATTCCTTTAATAGACTATGGATTTCATTCATGGTATATTCATCCCACTAATCCCCTATAGAAGTTATCTTAGTATGCTCTTCATTCCCTATGTTTACTTTCGACAACTTCATAGGATGGGTATAGGTTCTATTGGTATGAATTGGTGTAGTATCATGGATTTCTCTAGTTCCTACATTTTCTTTGATATTGAGCTTCCTAATTTCTTATACGTCTTTAGGTTCTTCCAATTATTTATCAATTTTGTAGTAGGATATCGATATTTTGGTAGGGTTGTGGTCTCGATTGGACTGAAGCAAATGGGAATAATCAGAACATACTACTGGGTTTGATCTATATTTAAAAACATAAGTAAATATTATCTCCTGAATTATTTGAAGGACTAAGTGAATCTCATGAGACTTACTACTAAAAGAAAAGTCTCTGCAAAATTCATCTTCTAGTGTCTTCCACTGGTTCATTTGTCTTCTAGTCTCTTCATGTATGTACCATGTTTTTGGAATCACACCTAATGACTAGGAAAATAAATGAACCCGTAGAAGATATGGTACTTTCACAGCTTGCCATTGTTGTATTCAATGCTTGACATGCATTCTAGGGTCATACATCCCATCAAATAGTTGTGCTTCATGAAAATCCCTATTTGTTTCTGGTCTTACCTTATCGCTTTTTAGGAATAATTATCAAATATATCTCTTTTCTTCCTCCCAGTATAGAAGTGAAGCATTGTGATTGGCCCACCACTTGGCTGGGGTATCTTGCAAAGCTATATCCAGGATCGAGGTCCTTTTCTCTAGTGCAAAATGTTTGTCTATATCAGTGAGAAAGCTATCAAAATCTGAAGTACCATCGTATGTTGGGCAATCCCTCATCTCAGTCCCAGTCCATATTGTTTCCCTAATAGTTAAGTAATGTCTTGAAAGTATTTCGTATGATATGTCCTTGTTCATCACAATTGTAACATCGACCTGGTCCTCTTCCTTCGGTTCTCCCTCCTTTAAATCTACCTTCACCACCACATCCCTGACCTCTTCATCTCCCTTGTGGTGTTTCATTTACCCTGAATGCAGTCTGGTCCAGTATTTTAGCAAGTGCATCTAATGCTCAACATTGGTTTGTAGCATGCATCATGGACCCACATAATTCACAATGTATTGTATTGGGCGCAGGTGAATATTTATGCAGGATGGGTAAATGTCTTGGTGCATGCCCCCAAGTCCAACAGATTTAATAGTATTTGGTTTTCTGAGTGGGTTGGGAAATTGGAATAGAATTCTATTGAGTTGGTGCATGAAATCCATGAGTTTCCAATAACTGCACAAATCCTCCCATTGGTCCTATAGAGTATTGTCCCATTCTTCTTATTTGCAGACACTGAGTTGTCAGGTTCCCCTCTGTGTAGCATCCTATACACCAAAAATGAGTTCACTCTGTCTTGAGTAGAGTTAATTTTTGGATGTTCTTCGTGAGTGCAGATATTTTCCCTTAGATATTCACATGTGTGAATCTATTGGTGGTCTAGTTATCCTCAGGCTCCCAAGGTATCTCGTCATGGCTTCAATATTCATAGATTGTTCCAGATCCTCTGTGAGTGTGGTTATTCTCTGTTGTGTCAAGGGGATTCATGTCAAGGGTATAAAATATTGGATGTTCCATTCCCTTTGATGGTGTTCATCAATTGGGTGTGCCAATCTCCCAATAGAGTCCTTCAAATTTTGATTGTATTCCCATGTAGACTCCCCCTCTCTTTGCTAAATCTCATGCAACTCAGAGAGAGATTGTTGTTCTGACTGAAGTATCTTGAATTTAGAAATGAATTTATTACCCACTCGGTCGAGGATAAAGGCATGTCCTTGCACCCGAGGCTCAATATCCTTCATGTACCATTTGAGGGCACGACCCCTAAAGGTACTCTAGAATTCTACTAATGTTTTCGCATCCAAGGTCCCTTTGGACCTCTAGATTGCCTCTCATAAAAATAATTGTTGTTCTACATCCTCTTCTTCTTTAACCCAAAACTCTAGGTATTGGGCGATTGATCCTTCTATGTTTGCAACCATTTTTGGTGTTCTTGTTCCTACAAAATAAATCCTAATGGCCCTGGTTGTGATTTTCTAGGAGACCCTACTATCCCTCCACTGTTTATGATTATGAGTCTTGTTGAACTAATTGAATTCATAAAAATAAAATTTTCATGAGTATGAGGTACTGATATTACCATGAGTATTGAAGGCTCCTGGGGAATAGGTGAATCAGGGTTGTTTCCACTGACTTCTGGGCAGGTTTCATTGATACAGAAGGTCTCGTTTTATTTTACTATAGAAACCTGCTCCACTTCGTGGTCGAATCCTCCTAAGATTGAGACTGAATATTCTATGTCTTTTGCAAGATCTAGACACCCTTCATCCTCTCTTACTTATAAACCTTCCTCATCTCGTCCGCTCTCCTTGGGACTTCTTTCTTTCTTTATGTGCTTCTCTTTCCTGCAATATTAGACTAGCCAATCTTTCTTGTCTTACAACTTCTGCAACTCCTATGACTTTCTTTCATCCATTCCTTCGGGTTTGATTTCATTCTGAAACACCTCTGACTGCTTGATTACTCTTTTTACCTTTCCTCGTCACCATTTCTCAACTATGGAATCTCTCCTTAGGGCGCTCTGACTTATTGCAGATTTATCTTCCCCCATTTGTCAAATAACCGATTCTCCATCTTAGTTAATGAACCTTCCCCAATATCACCCCACCCCGAGCACATGGGCTTAAGTTTCCATCTTACGCGAGGGACCAACATGCATCCCCTCCTCCATAGAAAATATCTTGATCCAAAGGGGAATTTCCCTCAACAATCTTCCCCATTTCCCTTTCTTGAATATTGATTCCCTCATGAAAAATATTGGTGATTCTCTGCTGCGAACGCAGTTTTATAAGCTTCCAAGGATGTGTCAACCCAAAAATAAACCACTGGAGTAACATGATGATCCAGTTGGTGAAGATGTGCTAACCTCTCTGTATCCCAAGAACCAATTTCTTTATGAATCATCCCCAACCACCCCAGTGTTGGGATATGCCACGAGAAATAATTTTTGAACTGTATACAAATTTAAAGCATATGAATACTATGCAAATACACAATTTTATATAGAATAATAATGGAAATACACATGCAGCATACAAAAGAAAAACCCATAAGAAAAAATGCATAAATAAAGTTGCAACATGCAATTTAACACACAATCGACACTTATCTTTGATAGAAATACCACCAAATTCATGAAAACCTTCCATGTTCCTCCCATCCTTAGACCACATTGCTAAGAACACTTAGCAGTGGGTCAGCCCCGAGATGGGACTAAAATCCACCCTGGTAAAGGAATTCTTAACAAGGATGATGTAGCTTAGACAACAATAACATATATCTCTCTCAAGTGCCAACTCAAACTAAAAGCCTATAGTCCCTCATTCCCCACATGCTTGTCCCATCCCAAAAAATGTGCCCCTTCTCTACTCAATACTCCTTAGGCTACCCCTTTTCTTTTTCGGAGCTTCAAAAAAATACCAGACAAGAAGTCTAAGATCCCTGTAGCTGTAGTTTGGCACCTTCGGGAAAGAAATTCCCATAAATTCTCTCACCCAGAGAGAATTTCTCACGGGCCTAACAACCCATCTCTTCAGCATCCCATGGGCATGACAACTTGCTTCTTCAGTCTATCTCTTTAGTTAACCAAGTATAGGAACAAGTACATGTATAGTACTGGCTTGGGTAAGGTATAGGTACGCTGGTCATGACAGAGAGGTACGGTGGAAAACTGAAAATCCATTAGTGCATGAATGGAGGAATTATGGAATGAATGCAAAAAATGCACTAAGTCCAAGCTCTTTGTATGCATGTGCCCATTTTGACACTTGTCATGTTGAGAGCAACTTTATCCCACTTGTTCCTATCCTTAGAACTTAGGATAAAATAATTATCCATAATTTGTACTTTAAGGAATATTAATATAATATTCCTCTTTAGCTTAAGCTCCCTAGATTATCCCCTTAGCCTTAACGTTTAACCCCTTTCTCTAACTAGTGGATTTTAGTCCCCCATACTCTTTTACATGGTTGGTCTACATGCAATGATGTGTTTTTCATTAATTTTTGCATGTGAATACATTTACATTTACATCATAGATATACTTCTTCTTTCTACATCCTGTATCACCATCATATGTACAATTGTATTTACATTTACAGTTGGGTTTTCCCTAGGAGTATTACATTCCCCTCCCCCTTATTTGTGCACTGTCCTTGGTGAAATATATACACATATACAACCAAAATTTCAAAAACCCTCGAAAACATGTGAGTATTTTGCCCGCATAGCATCCTCATTCTCCCAAGTTGCATCTTCAGGACCATACTAAGTCCATTGGACCTTTACTAGCTCTATGGCTCAATTCTAGAGTTGCTTGATATTCCGATCTAGTATGCATAGAAGATGCACTTGAAAGGTGCCTTCTTTCTCCAACTGAATCACATTCCAATCAATGACATGATTCACACCAAGTATATACGTTGTGAGGAATGATGCATGGAATACATTATGAGTAGACATTCATGCAGGAAAGGAAATCATGTATTTTACAGTACCAATCCTCTCTAGTATTTCAAATGGCCCACAATAATGAGCTGCCAACTTCGAGCAATTTCCCAACTTCATAGAACTTTTGTTTTCTTTTACTTTCAAGAACACATGGTCACCCATTTTAAATTCCCTGTGAGTTATGCCCTTATCGGCATAGCTTTTCTTCTTGTCTTGAGAAGCCTTTACATTATGTTTTATTTTCAACATTTTCTCTTCCATTTCCCTAAGTAATTTTTCTCCAACCACTGCTTTATCTATTGGGTTGTCCCATATTACCAGTGTGTTGCACCTTCTGCCATAAAGTGCCTCAAATGGGTTGATATTTAGAGATGCCTGGTACCCATTTTTACAAGAAAAATATACTAAGTGTAGGTAGTCTTCCCATTTTGATGGTTTATCAATCACGTACATCCTCAACATATCCTCAATCACTAGATTCACCCTCTCTATTTTTCCATCTAATTATGGGTGATAAGTTATGCTAAAATTCAAATTTGTTCTGAATCCCTTAAATAATACTTTCAAAAATTTGTTGTAAATTTTGTATCTCTGTCAGACACAATTTTCTCGGGTATACCATGCAGTCGAGCATCTTCTCTCATATAAATATCAACAGTGTTGGCTTCCTTGTAGGTGAGATTTATTGGAAAAAAATGGGTCACTTTGGTAAGATTATCCACCACTACCATGTTAGAATCATATTGCTTGCTTTTTCTGGGTAGTTTGGTGATGAAATCCATTGTTACAACTTCCCATTTCCACTTAGTAATGGGTATTGGTTGTAGAAAACCAACTAGGTGTCTATGGCCAACCTTGACCTTTTGACACTCCAAACATTTCACAATGAAATCAACAACTTCTTTCTTCATTCCTAGCCAATAATATTGGCTCTTGACAACTGCAATATTTTTCTGATAACCTGGGTGCCCAACATAAGACACATTATGCATTTCTCTCAATATCATATTTTTCAATTCCTGAGAATTTGGTACATAAATTCTACCCCTGTACAAGAGAATTTCATCATTTCCAAGCTTGTAGTCCTCAATTTTCTGCTGCAAAATACCTTGTTGTAATTTTGTTATTATTTCCATGTATTGCAAATATGATTTTGTGGCCTCTAATATTTTATCTTTTAAATCTGAATGGTACATGCTAATGTCTATAGCATGCAACTCATGCACCCTTATTCTAAGTGCATCAACCACCCTGTTCTATTTCCCTTTGAAATGCTTTATATCAAAGTCATATTCATTGAGAAATTTTAACCACCTTCTTTGCCTGGCATTTAGATTTGGTTGTCCAAATAAATATTTCATACCATTATGGTCTGTTCTCAACTCAAACATTTTCCCCATGAGTTAGTTCATCCACATCTTCAAGGCATGCACTATGGATTCCAACTCCAAATCATGAGTAGCATAGTTCCTTTCATGATCCTTTAACTTCCTTGATTCATAGCATAACACATAGCCATTTTGACTAAGGACTCCCCCAATCCCTTCTTTACATGCATCAATCCTTAGAAATGGAGAACTTTTTAATAACTGCTTCAAGTGTTGGAAACTCTTTTCACAATCCAATGTCCACTGAAACTTCACCCCCTTATTTTTCAAGGAAGTGATCAGGTGTGCAATCTTTGAGAATGCTTCAATAAATATTCTATAGTAACCTACAAGGCCCATGAATGATATGAACTATGCCATATTCTTTGGTACTGAGCATCCTCTAATGGCCTCAATATTTCTAGGATATAATGCTATCCCTTCCTCTGAAATGATATGCCCTGAATAATGAGTTTTATTTTGATCAAATGAGCACTTGCTCAGTTTGGAATACAACAAATGTTCGCTTGATACCTGTAACACCATCCTCAAGTGTTGTTCATGCTCTTTCTCCAACTTATAATATATAAGAATGTCATCTAAAAATACAAATACAAACTTATCTAATTATTCTCCAAAAATACCATTCATTAAACAAATGAAGACAATTGGTGCATTCAATAACCCAAATGACACCACTATGAACTCATAATGCCCATACCTTATTCTGAAAGTAGTCTTTCTAATTTATTCTTATTTAATTCTTACTTTATGATAGCCTAACTTGATATCACCCTTGGAGAATATTTTGGCATCTTTCAACTTATCAATGAGGTCATCGATCCTTGGCAAAGGACACTTATTCTTCAGAGTTACCTTTTTCAACTATCTAAATTCAATGAAAAGTATTAATGTTTCATCCTTTTTATTTACAAATAATACTAGAGCACCCCAAGGTGACACACTTGGGCCTATATTCTCCTTCTTCATAAGTTCTTTAAGTTGCATTTGTAATTCCTTCAATTATAGTGTACTCATCATGTAAGGGGTCTTGGATACCTGGGTTGCTCCAAGCATGATATTGATGGATAAGTCAATGTCTCTTTTAGGGGGTAATCCCGGTATTTCTTTGACACCTTATCTTTAGGTTTCTCTTCCATATGAGCTGCAAATATTTGACACCCTTTTCTATAAATTTTCTTTAGCTGTAATGCTGAAATTTATCTGACAGTTACTGCCCTAGGAATTCCCTGTATTGTGCTTAAGTTCCCTTCCTCATTCCAACAAGTAAATTCCTTGTTATACCAATCTAGCATAAAATGGTGTTGGTCCAACCAATCCATACCAATTAGACAATCATAGGAACCTAAAGGTAAGATGTTCAAATCTTCCTTGGTTCTCAGTCCATTCATGTACATTGGATATGCCTTAACCATTTCATTAATTTCTATTTTAGCTCCAGTAGCTAGCTGCACCAACCAAGATTTTCCAAGCATTCTTCTTGGAAAATGAAATATTTCCACCAACTTAGGATCTATATAACTATGACTAGATCCTAAATCAATTAAAATAACAATGGTTTGGTTGTTGATCTTAGCTTCCACTTTGATCATATGTGATTGAAACTCAACTTTCTTGTTTTCCAGGGCTGCATAGATCCTAGGTACATTTTTTCCCATGTCCTCCACTGTATCATCCTTTTGTACATTGTGAATAGTCCTCACTTTTTGACCTCTATGAGGAAAATCTCTATACATATGATCTCCCCCAAAACCCCAACATTGAATAGGTAGCTTCCTCGTTATTTCCCCCCCTATATCAATCATTTTGGGTTATCTAGAAGTTGGTTATCCCTGAGGATTATTTCTGAAGAATGGTGGCTTAGTCCCCTTCTTCCTCTATTACATATTGTTTATCTTTCTCTCTTCCCAAGAGTTTTGGAAAGTTGACCTTCCATTATGTTTATCATAGAGGCATTTAGTTCGCCTTATGGGCTCCTCCAATGTGTTGGGATCATCATATTGTATCTTATCACTGATGAGTTATGGTAGTCCACTCAAATACCTATGAATAATAAATGTCTCTTCCTTGATGAAAGAAACATACTTTAGCAGTTCTAAAAACCTTCTTTCATATTCATCTATGGTCATGCTCCCAAGCTTGATTTCAATGAAATCCTTCATTTTCTTGTCATAGTATCTCTTATGTTGAGATTTGGGTACCTTGGAAAGTGGTCCCCTTGTGTTTGTGAACCTCTAAATACAAGTGGGAAATACTCTGTACTATTTACCATGTACTTTATGTCTAATTTCACTTTGACTTAGGAGATTTAAGTCAAAAGTGAAATTTGGTCATTTTAGCCTAAAATGACTAATAATTCACTTTGTGGGTGAATTGAAGGACATAAAGAGAAACTATGGAAACATGAGTTGAGGTTATTTTGGAGATATATCAACCCTTTATTATAGATGGGATGAAATGATCTCATCCACACATATCTTAGGTTTCCTTATGTTTCCTTAAGAGGGGTGCATAGGTAAAGGAGAGCCTCATTCTCACTTGTATGTTCACCAAAGGAGCTTGGATAAGGGAAAGAGGATGAGACTAGAAGCATTGGGAGAGAATATCTTGGGTGCCTCCTTTCATGGAGGGCTCATGAAGGATTAGGGCCCATTTTATTTGTGGTGATCACACTTGCTTGGAGGAGGGTGCACCATAGGAGGGGGGTGCACAACTAGCAGGGAGCAATTTTACTTGGAGGAAGTTAGATCTGATTGTTTTAGTGGAGAGGTAGCACATAAGAGAAAATTGTGATGCAAGGATTTATTCTTCAGAGTATCCAGGTTCAAGGGTGTTTCACTTCAGTGGATAGAGAAACAAAGGGAGAGGGCACACTAAACTTGGGGACATGTCTCCTTGGATCCTTTGGAAAGGCTTGAGAGGAGATTTCTTTGTATACAGGTTCCATCATATTGTATTTTTTGTTGTATCTCATGCTTTAGAAACCACTTATATATACTTCCATCCCAAACTGGTTTTCCTTGGCAGGGTTTTATCGAGGGTCATGTTGACCAAAAATACTTGTTTTCATTTCATGCATGCTTAGAATTGTAAATCAACGTTGAAAGTTGTAAATATATATAGGTAGTGTTATTTGTTTTGAGTATATTTCATGTGCTAGCATTGGGATAATAAAACACTTGCAAGGTCACCTAAAAAGGACACTTAACCATCAAAATTGTGAGCAGAAAGTACTTGATTGTTTGCTTTCCTAAAACAGGAGCAAAGCAAAGTCACAAAGATTGAAACTTGGAGCCCAATAAGAGGTCAAATACAGACTTGTTGGGTAGCCTCATAGTACCTCAGAAAATCTACATGGTATCAGAGCCAATGGTGGCATAAAATTACAGATTTTTTAGCATTGAGTGGACAGTGTTGTTGGACAGTCCAGGGCAGTTTTGGGAAAACTTGTTAGCAAATTTTTGAACAACTTGTTGGCAGCATTTGTGGGTAGCTTTTGGGAAAATTGTTTGGACATCCTGTAGGACTGTTTTGGACTTGTGTTTTCAACCTATTTTCACACATATTTGGATAGGATTGAGTTTGATTTGGATAGCCTCTTTTCACACCTGTGTGGATAGGAGTGAGGTTGTATTTGACAACCTATTTTTACACATCTTTTCTAGGAGTGAGGTTGTGGTGTTACTGCCTCTTTTAACACCTGTGTTAATAGGAGTGAGGCAATACCCTTGTGTTGTTTTAGAATCAGTGTGATATTTATTGGAAAACCATGTCGGTGTCCCAGATGCAGGCAGAGGATAGGCTAGATGGAGCTAGAAATTAGTCTCCTTGGAAGACTAGAATCATTTTCATCTTAGAGGACCTCAAACTATGGGATATAGATGAGGCTCCCATTGTTGTTCATCCTTTTAATTCTCCTTTCCTAGTGGTAGAGTTCAAGAAGAAGAAGAACGAGGAGAAAAGGACTATTTGTGATGGGGTGAGAGACCATGACATTCCAAATTTGACTCATAAAGACTATGCATTTGAGATATCAGATTCTTTATGCAAGCTTTACGAGATTTCTAACCATAACCAGAAGTTGGTTCTGCAGGACAATATCAATAGCATTAAGATGCTCAATTCCGAGTTTGTTACATCATTCCTTGGTAGATTCACTATGATTAGATATGAGATTGTAGCCATCAGAGAGATAGTGGGCCTGGACTTTATGGCTAGGATAACCTTAAACAACTTTACCAAACTATGGGGCCCATTTGTTCAAGGCATTTTTTTTCGAGAGGTTATGCCTACTTGGGAGAGACTTTGGGATGATTTAATTCAGGAGGATATGAGACTCACCTCAGATTCCTTAGGACAAAAGTGGATTACCTAGTGTTATGAGTACCTTTCTCTATGAACTAAGAGAAAGAAGAAGACTGATCGAGGTGCTAGACAGGGTCCAAAGGGAGGGGCCAAACCATAACAGAGTGGTGGTTGGAAGGAGAGAGACATGAGCACAGTGAGATTCTTTCCTTGTGGATATATGGGTCACTATGTAAGAAAGTGTCCCAAGAAGAAGAAGAAGCAATAGGATGACACTACAAAAAGAATAGAGGAGATTGAGTATGTTGCTCAGTATGAAAGGGAGTGTGCATTCGTCAGTTCCTTGTCAGTTGTTACACCATCCAATGTCAGGTGGAGAGACAGAGTTGAGGAGGAAATATTGACTCATAGTAGTGATTCAGAGGGAGCTCAGACTCATTTTTCATGGACACCATCATCATGGGTGACTAGTCCACCCAAGACAACTTCAGTTTCATATTTTCCAAGATAGAGGGTTGGTGCAGGGGCTTCAGAGAATCAAAGATTGATGAAGAGGATTAGCATGGAACCACATAGGCTTGTGCCTCACTTGGATACGAATATGGGCAGATCTAGTTCTTGATCCACTTCAGGTGGAAGTCACTTGGTGAGAGGCCAAGTTGAGGATCTTGGTTAGATGTCGAGATCCAGATACTCTTGGTGAGATACCAAGAGGGGGAGACTCTTGGTGAGATACCAAGAGGGGGATAATCTTGATGATATTCCAAGAGAGTGTATCTTGGTGACATTCCAAGAGTAGTGACCTTTGGCGAGATGCCAATAGGTAGAAATCCTTGGTGGGAGACCAAGGTTGAGATCTTTGGTTTGATACCAAGATCTAGGTGATATTGGATAGGTGGAGATGCACTTTCATCTATAGATCACACATATTGAGAATATTTGTGTCAAAGACTACTTTCATTGATCAGGGTACAACCATACTCATTGAGTATTTTCCAATAGGAAACCATGTCCACTGCAAGCATGAGATTGGAGGTGAAGGGAACTTTCCTCGATAAGAGGGAGTGTTGAGATTTGGGTACCTTGTAAAGTGGTCCCCTTGTGTTTTTGAGACTCTAAACACAATTGGGAAATACTTTGTACTATGTACCATGTACTTTATGTCTAATTTCACTTTGACTTAGGAGATTTAAGTCAAAAGTGAAATTTGGTCATTTTAGCCTAAAATGACTATTAATTCACTTTGTGGGTGAATTGAGGGACATAAAGAGAAACTATGGAAACTTGAGTAAAGTGGTATTTGAGTTGAGATTATTTTGGAGAGATATCAACCCTTGATTAGATATGGGATGAGTTGATATCATCCACACATATTTTAGGTTTCCTTATGTTTCCTTAAGAGGGGTGCATAGGGCAAGGAGAGGCTCATTCTCACTTGTATGTTCACCAAAGGAGATTGGAAAAGGGAAAGAGGATGAAAATGGAATCATTGGGAGAGGATATCTTGGGCGTCACCTTTCATGGAGGTATCATGAAGGCTTAAGAACCAGTTTATTTATGGTGATCACACTTGCTTTGAGGAGGGTGCACCATAGGAGGGGGATGCACAACTAGCAGGGATCCATTTTACTTGGAGGAAGTCAGATATGATTGTTTCATTGGAGAGCTAGAACACAAGATCACATTGTGGTGCAAGGGTTTCTTCTTCAGATCATTCAGTTTCAAGGTCACTTCACTTCAATGGATAGAACAACAAAGGGAGAGGGTCCACTAAGATTGGGAACACATCTCCTCGGATCCTTTGGAAAGGATCGAGAGGAGCTTGATTTGTATACAGGTTCCATCATATTGTATTTGTTATTGTATCTAATTATTTAGACATCACTTATATATACTTCCATTCCAAACTAGTTTTCCGCGGTGGGGTTTTATCGAGGGTCATGTTCACCAAAAATACTTATGTTCATTTTATGCATGCTTAGAATTGTAAATCAACATTTAGAGTTGTAAATATCTATATGTAGTGTTATTTTTTTTAGTATATTTCATGTGATAACATTGGGATAATAAATCACTTGCAAGGGCACCTCAAAAGGACACTTAACCATCAAAATTGAAAGTACTCGACTATTTTCTATCATAAAACATCAACAAAGGTGTTGGGGCTCATAAATGTCCTATTCGCATCCACCTTTACCTTCATCATTCTTCACATTTCATCACCCCATTAACTTTTCACGATATCATTTCCATAAATATACTTGGGTTTCACCTTATTGTTCTCCACTTTATTCATTTTAGTATTTAAAAAGAATTTGTGATTAAATGTTAGAAAATCAACATGTTTTCATATATATCTCAAATATGTGTGAGCTTTGTAATGTGTAGGAATATGTGAAGGATTAATTGAAAGGACTTCTCGATACTTCCTCCACCATTTCAATATTTGAGGAGATAATTCAAGCCCATTCGAAGGAGAATATCATGGAGATTTGGTTGGAATATCTTATCTAAGATATATGAGAGATATGTGTGAGGATTTAAAGGGA
>SNQJ01S0014341.1:46619-78763 GCA_010110895.2 Picea sitchensis | reverse complement strand
TGTAAGTAGAGAATTAGAGTAGTCATTAATGGTAGTCATTAGGATTCGAAAGAGAAAGGGATTCTTAGCTTTGATTCATGGTTTTGGTTTTCATGCTTTTATTATTTTGTTATGAAGATTGATTTGGTTATTGTAATAGAAGAGTGCTTCATTGGCGTGAGATCACATATGTTGTTGTGTTATTTAACTCTTCACATGTTGTACTTGTTTTTCCTTCATGTAGTTCTCCATTCCTAGATTAATTTCATTTACACAACTAGATTAATTCAATTTCAGTTGTGTGTTATACTAATGATTCAATTTTAGTCATAGCTTAAACATTAGATTAGATTAGTCCCACTTCAATCTTTCATATACTTTGTGTGTGCTTTGTCAGTTTATGGCCCCTGGGTTGACAAATTAGATAGTTGGGTAAATACTACAATGCAATTAATTCAACATTAGTTCAGCCCAATGTAACGATTGTTGTTCCTTTTTCAAGTCATGTTGTTCCTTTGAATAGAATAATTGTCGTTCCCTTTACGATTGTTGTTCCTTTACAGGTGTTGCATCTCTGGAGGCTGGGTATTGAAAATGGAAGGTAAGAACCTACGTAGGCGACAAGTAAAATGCTTGTGCCAGCGCCTACCTTTGGTTGATGTATAGAGGTTTATTTTATGACATCTTTAGAGCCCAACAAAAGGATAGTCACATAGATTGAAACTTAGAGCCCAACAAGAGGTCAAAGATAGACTTGTTGTGCATCCTCATAGTACTTCAGAAAATATACTTCTTAGTCAAGTATTTTTTTTGAAAATACTTCTTGAATTCCTTCCAAGTAACATTTTTCTCATTAATGTGTTGCACCTGCACAAATTGGTCCCACCACATGCATGCCTTTCCCTTGAGCTGATAGATGGAAATTCTTCCTTCTATGTGTGAAGAGTAATTACACAATTGAAAATAATTCCTCATGCCTAGAATCCATGTCTCTGCATCTTCATCCTTCTTTTGCTCACCATCAAATTTAGGAGGATTGATTTTGTTCATTTCTCCTTGTACCTCATCCACCCCAAACATCCTCTTATATTTCTTGACAAGGGATGGACTTGAGATACTATGTTCTCTCCTATTTGAATGCCCAAGGGAGTGATGGTGATGTCTTCCAACACTTCTTTCTCGTCTCATATCATTAGGAGACCTGTGACTTCCTGATTTACTTGAGCCATTCTCCTTATCCATCCTCTTTTCTATTATGTCCAAGCTCTGCATGAAATTTATGTTTAAGTCCTCTCGTTGCTCCTTGGATTTCATAAGCCTCTCATTATTAGATTTATAATTTTGGACATCCTTTTAAAAACTTTTAATGGTCTCCACCATGTTCATGTTTTATTCCTTTCCTTCTCCATGACCATTTGAGTGTGTACCTTCATTACCCATATTTACATACATCCCTCTGCTCTCATCTTCCTGGATGTAAGGCCCCTGTGTATATTCCATGATTCTGAAACTTTGTGATGATCCTACTTTGATCTAATTGTTGTTAACTCTGCAAAATGTACAGCAAACAAAAATTGTTAGGCTGATCGATTTAACAATTTCATGAAATTGTGTACAACTTTTGTTTAATAATACATAAGAACGCTTTCTTATGCTTTCCTAAAAAATTGGTTGCCTAGATCAATTTTTGGGTGAAAAGATATATTCTACTGTCCAAGACACTTCCAACGTCTGTTTCCATGCTCAATTATGAGTCTTGAGAAGAAATTTATAGTTATTTGAAAAATTATCCATTTTGTGAGGGAAATCCTTATGCAGGTGATCTTCTTCAGAAGCTGAAATAGCTCTTGGACCTATGTTGGATCCTCTCTTAAGGTTCACAGGCCGCTTTTATTTTCCCTCAAATACAAGTACATAAAATTCAGAAACCTGTGGGCTCCTTCTTTAAACCCCTTTCTATCTTAAAAAAAAACAAATTTCGGGAACTAGCCCCTTTACTTTAGCCCAAACATCATGTGACCAAGGGATAGAACTAGGATATCATCTAAATGGTGCTTATCTAGAGATTTGGGACTCTGAATCTATGAAAATTTGTGCTTTAGAGATTTCTTCCTCTACACACTCCAAATCCCCCGAATGCTGAATTGGAAAACTCCTGAATGGGTGCTTCTTTGAAGCTTCAGAACTCCAGTGCTCCAAAGATTCAGGATTCAGAGGTTTCTCCCTTATCACACTCCAAATCCCATGAATGTTGAATTGGCTAACTCTAGACCGAGTGCTTCTTTGAAACTCGAGACTCCAATGCTTGGGAGCTTCAGGCTTCGAAATATTTGATAACACAACACACCACTCCCCCTAAACATCGAAGTGGTGAACCCCTAAATGAGAACTTATCCAAAGCTTCATTACTCCGGTGCTCCAGAGATTCGAGCTTCAGAATATTTTCCAACACAACACAACAATTCACTTGAATGTCAAATTGGAGAAATACTCTAGTTCTCTCTAACTCCTAAGATTTAGGCTTCAAAGGATATTATAGTACAACAGTTCAAGAACCCCCAAACAGTTCAAGAATCAATGTTCCATGCTCCCAGCTGAGATATATGATTATTAGGATATATAAGACTTTGGGTTTTGGGAGTTCCTACCAATCCAACACACAATACCTCTGAACCATCAAATGATGAATTTGAAATCGACGAATCTCACGCATTCTATAGCCAATGGCTCAGATCCCATTCGAAACTCCGGGCTTCGGGAGTTTTGAAACTCCAATGCATGTTACCTACTGAATTTCCAAAATTTAGACTCTCGAAGAGTGAAGAGCCATGGTTCTCATGTCCCCATCAACAGACCTCCTGGATTGACTTCGGGATTCGGGAATTTTCACGCCAAGACACAATTTATCCATAGTCCTCCAGATTGTCAAAATTATGAAGGTTCAAAAATATGTTTACACATGTCCTAAATGATCAACGGTCTAGATTTACTCTGAAGTTTGGGACATCGATAGATTTTCCTCCTAGAAACATAAGAACTCATTTCTCCTAGAGTGTCAAAGCTCTGAAATCTAATGAGATCTACGGCTAACAATCTCTTGCGTGCAGATTCCACGATATGGGCTTGATCCGATGGACCAGATATGTCCTTGGCTAATCCAATAGCTGAGACTTCCCCTTGTGATATACTACATAGATTCACTCCAGGACTTTGGACCTTCCGGCATTTTTCCTCTTTCACGAAAAATGACTTAAAAAAGTCAAAGCGACGAAGTCTAAAGGACTTGGAGGTTTAACATCTACGTTTCTTACCTTGATCTAACGACTCTGCATGGTATGGACTTTTATCAAACATATCCAATGGCTTAGATCTAATATTGTGGCTACAAATCAATGGTTTTTGTGGTTTCTCGAACTGCTACACCTCCTGAGATTTTGAACATCGTCAATGTGTTCCCTCAATGCCTTCCTAATACCCCTAAACGCACTGTAACTTCAAATATCTATGAAATTTCGCTTCAATTTTAACTTGCCCGGACCTTCCAGGATTAATTTTGAAAACTTGAGCTATGATACCATATTGTAGCATCCCCAATGACCCTTGTGTTGGGTTATGCCATGATAAAAAAATTTTGAACTTTATACGACTTTAAAGCATACAAATTTTATAAAAATACAAAGTTTTATACAAAATAATAATGGAATACACATGTAACATACACATGAAAAATCCATAAGAATAAATGCATAAATAAAGATGCAACATGTAATTTAACACACAATTGAAACTTATCTTTGATAGAAAGACCACCAACTGCGTGCAGAACTTCCACGTTCCTCCCAACCATAGACAACATTGCTCAGAATTCTTAGCAGTGGTTCACCCCCAAGTTGGGACTAAACTCCACCCAGGTAAAGGAATTCTTAAGCAGGATGATGTAGCTCAGACAACATGAAAAACTATCTCTCAGGTTCCAACTCAAAATGACAGCCTATAGTACCCCAATCCCCATATGCCTTTCCCACCCTAGGAAATGTGCCCCTTCTCTGCTCAACATTCCTTTGAATTCCCCATTTCCTTTCTGAGGCTTAAACAACAACCCAGATAGGAAGTATCAAAGCCCTATAGCTATAGTTTGTCACCTTCAGGAAAACAATTCCCATCAATTCTCTCACCCAGAGAGAATTTCTCATGGGCCTGACAACCTGCTTCTTCAGTCCAACTGTTCAGTTAACCTAGTACATGAACATGTACAATAATAGTATTGGCTCGGGTAAGGTACATGTACATTTCTCATGATAGAGAGGTACGGTGGACAATTGCAAATGCACTAATTCCAATCTCTTTGTATGCATGTGCCTAGCTTTACACTTGTCATGTTGAGAGCTACTTTCACCCACTTGTCCCAATCCTTAGAACTTAGGATAAAATAATTGTCCATAATTTGTATTTTAAGGAATATTAATATAATATTCCTCTTTATATTAACCTCCCTAACTTATCCCCTTAGACTTAATGTTTATCCCTTTTTTCCTAATTAGTGTATTTTATCCCCCATACTCTTTTACATGGTTGGTCTACACGCAATGATGTGTTTTTCATTAATTTTTTCATGTGAATACATTTACATTTACATCATAGATATACTTGTTCTTTCTGCATCCCATATCACCGACCTATGTACATTTGTATTTACATTTATAGTTGGGTTCAGACTAGGGGTATTACATTTAACCTATTCTTTAAACTCTGGTGCTTCTTGTAGGCGATCTACCCACTGGAATAGATTTTCTGGGAATTCTACCTAGAAAATCTCATATCGGTTGCTTGATGTTTTCAAGTAGAAGACAAATTCTTTAGCAGCGTCCCAGTGAATATTCTATAACTCTACTTCCTTCAGTATGAACAAATCACACTTGCGTTCCCACCATTGTCGAACGTCAGACTTGTGGATCCATGGAAACATTAGCCTTACATGTTCCCTTGTAGAATCAGGGTCCCCACAAAGAAACCATTTTGTTGGCACACATTTATCAAATGAGGATCCTCTTTAGGTTACCAACAAAAGGGTACCTATGTAGTCTAGTGCATTGGCATTTGCGAAAGGAAATAAGTCTCACCCAAAGCGCAATAAAGACAAAATAACTAAGGGAAGGGTAAGAAGAATTTTTAACAAATCTATAACACATCTATAATGTTATTATTCTAACGCAAGATAGATTACTCAATTCATATCCTTAACACATCATACAATGATACACGAGAACAGAACTGTACAAAACATTAAGGAAGAATGAAGAATTACAATGCATAACAGACAACAACATAATGACATTTCAGAGATACAGAAGTAATATAACCAGAAGAATTTTCAAAATTTGATCTCCATTATCTTTCTATTATATCATAAGTCTTGGACAATAAGCATTCAAAGATTTACATTAATCATCTACCCTACTGAGCATAGAGAGATCAATTGGTACATCCCAATACAATACCACAATTGATAGTCATCAGTCTATGTTCTTCCCTTACTAATTACAGTCTAGATCTCGAGTACAGATCCAATTCTTTCCTCTTATTCCTCCCTCCTATATTTCACATACCTTCCCATTACAATACAGTACCAAAATACCAATTAACATCAATACAATACAATTGTTTCTTTTCTCTCCTTGAGAACCTGTAGGTCTTCTTCTCTTCTTGATTATGTTGTAACTCTATTGTATCAAAACCAATTCTTCACTAGCTTCAGACTGTGTTCTATTCCAACATATTTTTGTTGCGCATTTCCTTTCTTGGCCTTATTCACTTGATGGGTTTCCTCCTTAATAACTTTCACAACTTGTTTTATCAAAACAAAGGGCCCAACAAATGCAAGGAAAGGAAAATCAAGGCAAGGCAAGGAAAAACATGAAAAGGCTAAGAAAATCTATACATGTCAAGGAAAGGAAAGGTCTAGGTCTATGTCTAGGTCTAGGTATACATGATATATCTTGTTATAAAAGTTATTAAGTTGAAATATTAATTTTTAATTATTTGATTTTAAATAAGGCCTTGAAGTAATGTTGTTTTCCATGCAATCCAAAAGAAATTACAGATCAATGGTATAATGAGACTAGACCATAAGTATGGGACATAAACCTATTTAGTTACATCCCTTTCTATGTAAATCCTATTAATTATGATAATTCAAGTTTTAAAACTATGAAGATACCTTAGATATGTGAATAAAGAGATCTTATGTTATGACATTGAAATTCTCATGCGAGTATTTTTATCTAATATAGATGGTATAACAAGTTGTAGAATTTCATGCTTAATGAATCCTTTGATTGTAACTTTTATGTATTAAACGTGTTCGTTTAATACAAGAATTCTTTTTTTTAGGGAAAATTTTTTATAATAAATGAATGTCATTATTTTTTTATTAAACTAACTTGATAACAAATTCTCTCTAACGATGAAAATAACTATATATTTTACAAACAATTAGTTTTATGAATATCATAATCAAAATACCTTTTAGATGAATTTTGGTTAGCTTGGAAAGGCATGGCAAGGAAATGCAAGGAATGGCATGGCATGGAAATTCAATACAAGGCATGGCATTCCATGGCATGGCATGGTAGGTCATGGAATGGAAGGACAAGCCAAGGAATGGAAAGGCATGGTATGCCATGGCATGGAAAGGCAAGGAAAGTCAAGAAAAGGCATGGTAAGGCAAGGCTTGCCATGGTATGGAATGGAATGGCATGGAAAGGAAAGGAATCGCAAGGCATGGCATGGAAAGGAAATACATGACAAGGAAGGGCATGGAATGGCATGGAAAGGAAATGAATGGATTCCCAAGGGAAGTCAATACAAGGCATGGCATGGCATGACATGGAATGGAATGGCATGACATGGAATGAGAAGGAAAGGCATGTAATGGAAAAGCGTGGAAAGGAAAGGGATGTCATGGGAAGGAAAGGAAAGGCATGACATAGGAAGGAAAGGAAAGGCAAGGAATGGAAAGGAAAGACATGGCATGTAAAGGCATGACATATAAAGGCAATGCATGGCATGGAAAACCAAGGGATGACATGAAAATGCATAGCATGGCAAGGAAAGGCATGGAATAGAAAGGAAAGGCATGGCATGGCATGGCACGAATTATCAAGGCAAGGCATGGCATGGCATGGAAAGGAAAGGCATGGCATGGAATGGCTTATAAAGGCAAGGCATGACATGGCATGGATTTGTATGGAAATGAAAGGAATGTCATGACAAAGAAAGGCATGGAAAGGCATGACATGGCATGGCATGGAATGACATGGCATGGCAAGGCATGGCATGGAAAGGAAAGGCATGGAAACGCATGGCATGGAAAGTCGTGGCATGGAAAGTAAAGGCATGGTATGTAAAGGCATGGCATGGAAATGAATGGAATGGCATGGAAAGGAAAGGCATGCCAATGCATGTCATGGAATTGCATGGCAAGGAAAGGCATGGCTTGGAAAGTCAAGGAAAGAAAAGGAATGGGAATGCAAGGCAAGGCATGGCATGGCATGGGATGAAATGGCATGGCAAGGAAAGGAAATGCAAGTCATGGCATGGAAAGGAATGGCATGGAAAGTGAAGGAAATGGAAGGCATGGCATGGCATTGCATGACATGAAAAGGAAAGGAATGGCTGGTAAAGGGAAGGAAAGGAAAGGCAAGGCAAGGCATGGAAGGGCATGGCATGGCATGGCATTACATGGAAGGGAAATGTATGGCATGGAAAGAAAAGGCATGGCTTGGCAAGGAAAGGTAAGGAAAGTCAAGTCATGTCAAGAAAATGAATGGCATGGCATCGCGGCATGGAATTACATGGAATTGAAAGGTAATGAAAGGCATGGAATGGCATGGAATGACAAGGAAATACATGGCTTGGAAAGGAAAAGAATGGCATGGGATGGAAAGGTAAGGCATGACATGGCATGGAAAGGAATATAAAGTGAAGGAAATGCAAGGTATGGCATGGCATGGCATGGAATTGAAAGGAAACTAAATGCAAGGCATGGAATAGCATGGAATGGAAAGGAAAGGCATGTCATGAAAAGTGAAGGAAATACAAGGCATGTCATGACATGGCAAGGAAAGACATGTCTTGGAAAGGGAAGGAATGGAATGAAATGGCATGACATGGCATGGAAAGCCAAGGCATGGCATGGAAAGGAAAGTAAATTCAAGGCATGGAATGACATGGAAATGAAAGGCATGGCTTGGTGAGGCAAGGCATGGGATGGTATGGAAAGGTAAGGAAAGGCATGGCATGGCATGGTATGGAATCACAAGGCAGGGCATTGGAAGGCAAGACAAGGCATGGCATGGCATGGCAGGGAAAGGCATGCAATGGAAAGGAAAGTCATGGAAAGGCATGGCATGGCATGGAATGGAAAGGCAAGGCATGGAAAGGAAAAATAACTTTGTTGGATGGAAAGGAAATTTCTGATATAAAGTTAAGTCATATGTCCCTAGAAAAAATGTTTTTTATTTCTTGGGATGAGAAATGTTCCTTTCTTGTGATTCTTGTTTCATTGCAATCCACATTTATTGTTATGGAAAGATATATATTTATTCTTGTATAGGTAAAAATGGGAATCTACATGGAAAGACATGCAAGGATGGATTAGTCTATTTTAGTTCATAGTTGTGTTCTAGGGATTTGTAAATGTAATAACCTTTATTTTTTCCTTACAAGGTTATAACTTTGATTTTTACATATCTTAGTGATTCATTGATTAGTATTTGTCGGGTTTAGTTATAATTATATAGATATTTGATATGTATACATTTGGATCTTTTTATGTATTGCAGGATATTATTTTTATTGTTCTGTGTTTATGATGATGATAGTTGTTTTATTTGTTTAAACATGGAAATTGAAATGTGGAGATTTGTTATGTGGATACTAGTTTATAATTATGTTGTGAATGTATAATAGATGAAAGGCATCGTCTAAATAAACATGCATTTCTTAATTGAAAATTAATACAGATAATGATTCTCATATGAAATTTTTAATGTATATGCATGGATATGAGCTATGCAATATCCAAATGGCTATAATGTTCAGGTGACCAAGGCATGGCATGGAATAGAAAGGAAAGGCATTTCATGGAAATTCAAGGCAAGGAAAGGCATGGAAAGGACAGGCATGGCATCATAATGAAAGGAAAGGCGTGGAAAGTCATGGCATGGCATGGCATGGAAATTCAAGTCAATGCAAGGCATGGCATGCCAAGGCATGAAAATACATGGCATGTCATGGAAATTCAAGGAAATGCAAGGCAAGGAATGACAAGAAAACACAAGGTAACTCATGGGAAGGAATGACATGACAAGGAAAGGCATGGAAAGGCATGGCATGGAAAGGGAATGAATGCCATGGAAATTGAAGGAAAGGAAAGGCATGACATGACAAGGAAAGGCATAGCATGTCATGGAAAGGCATGGAATGGGAAGTCAAGGAAAGGAATTATATTACATAGAATGGTAAGGAAATGCAAGGTGGGACACGGAAACACAAGGAAAGGTAAGAGAACACAAGGCAAGGAAAAGGAAAGGAAAGGATAGGAAATATAGGAATGAAAAGGAAAGGAAAGTCAAGGAAAGCAAGGTAAGCAAAGGCAAGGTTAGGAATTTATCACATACTTTATTGTGGATGCCCCATACACTTGGAATCTTTAACATTCATCCATGGAATTGGATACCTTGGCATTCACACATGTGGAGTGGTTTCATGCATGCACTTTCTTGGAGGGAAACTTACATGTGGACACTTAACATTTGAATTGGCTTGATGCCTATTTTTGGTGGTGTATCCCCTTCATGAAAATTATTTGGTATATACTACTACTATTTTTGGATAAGGGAGAATTTATTTGGAGAGGCTAATGTCCAAATGTTGTAACATGGTCAACCATGGATTGAGGAGAGATCTAAATAATTCACTATTATAATATTTATTTGACTTGTCACGGAATAAGTTAGCAAATGATAATGTTTTGTTGTATAAGAGAAGAGACTCACTCTATAAATAAGAATTCTCTCTCTCCATTGTAAAGGGTGGAGAATTTGGGAATTTAGGATCTCTTCTCTTGGGCTATATTGTAGAACATTTCACAAGATTAATGAATAATTTGAGGTATATCTTCATTTGATGTGAGTATTTATTGTGTACTCATATTTTATGTGTTGATTTTGTATTTAGAAACCCTTGTACCATGTTTTGATCGCAATTATAATGAACCATGCTTCATTTTGGATAGAGTAATGTGAGGTTTCAACTATATTATTTATAGTGTGATTATGTTAGCCTTCATGATTTTTATTATTGGTTCCTAGAGTCTTAACTAGGATGGGACTTCAACATTTTGTCAAATTTAGGTAATGAGAACCATTAATTGTTTATGAATTTTATTAGGGACCTAACCTACCTAACCCCTCAAGTCGATAGAATAATATATTTCCATGTAATAAAGGTCAATATTAAAAAGGACTATCAATAAGGAGGAATAAGTCAAATGTAAGAAGACCTAATAGAAGTTTTTGCTTCTAGAAGGATCTTCCTCTAGATTTTTCTTTTGGATAGATAGATTTAGTATAAATAAGAATGTATGGTATGAGAAGTTTTGTATTGGATATTATTGTAATAGAGCACTTCTCTGCTGGAGGTTGCCCCGTCGAAGAGGCAAGTGAACATTTCTATCATTAACCAAGGTGCTCTTTCTAGTATTATTCTAGTATTGTTCTAGTTATATCATTGATGTTCTTCCATTTCTATCTAAAATATTTATGTTCTGCATACTATTCTATATTTGGAATACTACAAGTGGTATCAAAGAACTTTCCTCTGCAGGAAATTGTGGGTTAATTTTTTTTCAGGGTAGAGACGTATTGGGGTGTCTTAAAGTTACATAGATTTTTCGTTACGCGCATAAACCAACAGTAAGGGAGTAATACACATAGGAAATACAAGAGGTACTAAAGTGTACATCTGTTGGCCACCCTTGTAACCCCTCTTGGTACCCCTTCGAGTGGTAGCACATCAGACAACACTTGTATATGGATCAACCTAGAACTCCTAAATCCCTCCGTAGATAAATTGATCGACTGCCTGACTGCTATAATTCCACCAAGAAGAACACTCGAGAATATATTCTCTAGTACATGGGTAGTCAAGTAGTATGTCTAAGGGAACAGTCTAGCCTCCTTATTTGATGCCCTGAGATATTGGGTCAAGTACCACTATTGGACCCTTCATGTATATCAGAGAGATATAGAACCAGTCGAACAATTGTATGTAGAAAACTTGAATAACCTAACCCTTGGGATCAAAACAAAAACATAACACACAAGATATATTGTCACGCAATTGTTCCTTCTGCATTTTGGTTGCAAAATTACTACACATTTCATCCTGTTAAGAGGCTTTTCCTCACTGCAATATTATTCAAGTCGAAGTATAACTCCACCGACATAATTATTTGGGATCTATCCCCTTCAATTCCCATTTTCTCCCTGATCGCAGTCATACCTTTCATTTTTAATCTTTTTTTTTTTTTCAATGGACCCGAACCCTTCTTGGATTCCCTATTTTTCCACCTATTCTGTTATATTCCCCTTTTTGCCTTGATCGTCATGGTACTTATCACTTATAATTCCTTTTTTGTGGTCCCACCCACCCATTTTTCCTTACCCCCACTTCCCCTCTTCAAATGGCCACCACTCACACCCAAGACCTGGAAGCTTCCATCAATTAAGTGACATCTGAGATTGGATCTACCAATTCCCACCTTGCACAATTCGAGGCCCAAGTTGAGAAAAACTTTGACACCATATAATCCAACTTCATGAACCAATTTAACACCCTCCAGTCTGTTGTCAACCAATTGTTGAACCTCCCTTCAGTTCCTTCCTCCTCGAACCAACCCAATGCAGTTGATTCCTCTCATTCTTTGAATTTTGAATCCAACTCCTTTCAGTGTGACCCCCATCTTCCCCGTGTCGAGGTTAATAAATTTGATGGCTCTGATCCTACGAGTTGGGTCACTCAAATGGAGCATTAGTTTTCTTTTCATGGTATTACTGATTAGTTGGCCAAAGTTCACTATGTTGTCCTCTATCTAGATCATGAATGATGACAATGGTGGCAATGGCGTAAAAATTCACATCATGGGTATATTGCCTGGACCCAATTTGTTGTAGAGCTCTATGACCGCTTTGACATTGATACCCACTATCTTGGTCGATTGACCAAGTTGAAATAGTCAGGCACAGTGGAAGACTTTATAACTTCTTTTGAGGATTTGGCCTTTCGAACCAAGGGTATGTCAGATGATTTATTTCGTGAATTCTTTATCAGTGGCCTAAATGATGAAATATGATCCTAGGTTCTCATGGCCTGCCCTCAGACTTGGTTGGAAGCTACTAAAAATTGTAAATAGGCACAACAAGTTATTTTTTCCTAGAAAAAAAAAACCACTTTTGTTCCTCAACTTCGACCCACTAATCCTAACCCCCCTGTCACTCCCCTCAAGGTCCATAAATTAACTAGGGATTAAATGGTTGAATTCCAAATGAAGGTTCTTTGATACAATTGTGATGAAAAATATTTTCTGGGGCACAAGTGTAAAGAATAAAAAAAATTATGTCCATTTCCGAATATTTTCCCGACAAAGATGTGACAGTTCCACTTGTTGAAGAGCCCTCCCTTCACCATGCTACCCAGGAGCCTGTTGACCGACATGAAGTTGAATCATTAATTTCCTTCAATTCCCTCACTGGATTCTCTTCTCCACAAATCGTCAATATCATTGACTATATTAAGAATAGGAAGGTCATCATCCTTGTTTATAGTGGTAGCACCAACAATTTTTTTCATCGTCGCATTTCCCAGGAAACCAATTCCTATATTCGTGTTGTCAATAATTTTCAAATCATGATAGCCAATGGTGGGTCCATGAAATGTGGTGGGCATTGTGAAAATGTATGTCTTCAAATTGGACATTACCACCTAAAATACCATATGTTTTCCATTGAAATGGGAGGTTGTTTCATTGTGCTAGGTGTTGAATGGTTATGCACTTTGGGTCTGATTCTTATGGATTTTAAGGAATTAACCATGCAATTCCAACATGAGGGACAAAGGTATGAATTCCAAGGTCTCATATTTGGTTCTCCTGAGATCATCAGTTCCCATCATATGAAAAATATCCTCCAGAAAGGCCACTCCGGTATTATTTCTCAACTCCATTCTATTCATGTGGCTGAGACACCCTCTATGCATCCTGACCTCCAAGCTATTCTCGCGAAACACCAAGTTGTTTTTTCCACTCCTCAGGGACTTCTGCCTTCTTGTGAAGTTCATGATCATTCCATACCCCTTTTTCTTGGTAGTTTTCCTCCCAATGTTCACCCTTATTGTCATCCCTTTTCCCAAATGAATGAAATTGATAAAATAGTGCAGGAATTTCTACAAGATGGTGTTATTCTCCCTAGTACAAGCCCTTATTCTTCTCCTATGGTCATGGTAATTAAGAAATAAGGTACTTGGCACATGTGTCCTGACTTTCATTCCCTCAATAAACTCACCATCAAGGACAAGTTTCCCATTCCTATCAATGATGATCTCTTGGATGAGTTAACTGGTGCTCAGTATTTCACTAAACTTGATCTATGTTCTGGCTACCACTAGATATGTATGCAAGACACTAACATCCCCAATATGGCCTTTCAAACTCTTGAAGGTCACTATGAGTTCTTGGTCATTCCATTTAGCTTGTGTAATTCCCCCTCCACCTTCCAAAGCCTCATGAATAATGTCTTCCATCCTTTTCTCCGTCATTTTGTCTTAGTTTTCTTTGATAATATTCTCATCTATAGTAAAATTTGGCAATCCCATCTTGCCCATGTGGATCAAGTTCTTCATCAACTCCTTCATCATAAACTTTTACTCAAACACTCTAAATGTTCCTTTGGCACCTTGGAATTTGAGTACTTGGGTCATATTTTTGGAAAGGTTTGTTTCCAGGTGAATCCTAAGAAGATTGAAGCAATGCAGGATTTTCCTCGCCCAAAGACTATTCAAACCTTGCGTGGTTTTCTGGGTTTAACAGGTTATTATCGCAATTTTGTTCAAAATTATGGAAAGATTGTGACACCTCCCACTGCTCTACTTAAAAATAATTCTTTCACTTGGACTCGCGCAGTTGATATGGCCTTTCAAGCATTGAAGGCGTCTATGTGCACTACTTCGGTCTTGTCCCTTCCTGATTTCACAAAGACCTTTTTCCTGGAATGTGATGCCTCTAAGAGAGGAATTGGAGTATCCATTATGTAAGAGGGCATACCTTTGGCCTTTACTAGCAAACAATTGTCAGAACGCCATTTGGGCCAATCAATTTATGAAAAGGAAATGTTGGATATTGTGCATGCAATGGATCTATAGCACCCTTATCTATTGGGGAAACACTTCCAAATTAAGACAGATCATCAAATCCTCAAGTATTTTCTGGAGCAACAACCTTCCTCTCTAGAGAAACAAAAATGGGTAACTAAACTCTTTGGATATGATTATTATATCATTTACAAGAAAGGTAAATAAAATGTGGTTGTTGATGCTCTTTCTCGAAAATCTGAAGATGAAGGGTCCCTATTCTCCCTATCCTTTATTATACCAGACTGGATCTAAGATGTTCACCAGAAATGGCTACAAGATCTTAAAATTTCGCATCTAATCCAACAAATGAAAGACAATTCTCCAGTTTCCCCCTGGATACTCTTGGCACAATGATCAGATTTTCTACAAAGGTCGTTTGTGTTTAAGTAAATAGTCACAAATTAAATCCATGGTGATTTCCAAGATTCATGGTACTCCCACAACTAGGAACTCAGAGTTTACCAAAACCTATGACATGGTCAAATGTTCTTTTTTTTGGGATGGTATGAAAAAGGACGTTCACACTTTTGTGGAAGAATGTGATGTTTGTCAACGCAACATGGGAAAAACATTCAAATCCCTTGCAAAAGTCCAACCACTTCCTATTCCACCCGCTATTTGGAGGGAAATCTTTATGGATTTCATTGTGGGATTACCTAAATCAAGAAAAAAGGTAGTCATCATGGTGGTGGTTGATCATCTTTCCAAGTATGTTCATTTCCATTCTCTTCAACATCCATTTATTGCATCCATTGTGGCTCAAAGTTTCATGCATCATATCTTCAAGCTTCATGGAATTCCTCATTCTATTGTTTGCGATTGAAACCCCACTTTCACCAACAATTTTTGGCAAGAATTGTTCAGGCTATAGGGCACCCAATTGCATCTCAGCACCACCTATCATCGTTATATTGATGGTCAAACTGAAGTTGTCAACAAGTGTTTGGAAACTTATTTGAGGTGTTTTTCCTCTGAAAGGAAAAATAAAAGGGCTGAATGATTACCATTAGTTGAATGGTGGTCTAAAACTTCTTACCCTGCATCTACTCTCATGACTCCTTTTGAAGTAGTATATGAACAAACACCACCTTTTGTTCTCTCCTACATGTCAGGTGTCTTGAAGTTTCAGGCAGTTAACCAAACACTTACAATTCGAGAAGCTATTCTCCATACCCTCAAAGAGAATTTGGTCATGGATTAGAATCACATGAAGAAACAATCCAATCAAGATCACTCAGAATGTCAATTTTTTTAAGGATACCAGGTATTTATTCGATTGCAACCTTATAAACAAACTTCACTCAAGGTCGGACATTATTAGAAACTGGTGCCCAAATTTTATGGTCCTTATATAGTTCTCAAGTGTGTGGGATATGGGTCCTATCAGTTAGATTTTACTTATTCTTCTAAGCTCCATATTGTTTTGCATGTTTCCTGCTTAAAGAAGGTGATAGGAACTAAGTTCCAAAATCAAACCATCCTTCCTGAGTTGGATGAGGAAAGATCCATCTGGTTGCATCCAAAAGAAGTTTTGGACCAGCGTGAGAATCGTCCTCATCAGCACACCATCAAGGAAGTGTTAGTCCAGTGGAAATATACAACTCCCATAGATTCCACCTGGGATCCAACTCACATTCTACAACAATTTCCTCATATTGAGCCTTGAGGACAAGGATGATTTTAAGGGGGAGGGAATGTTAGGGACATAACCTACCTAACCCATCAAGTGGGTAGAATAATATATTTCCATGTAATAAAGGTCAATATTAATAAGGAATATCAATAAGGAGGAATAAGTCAATTGTAAGAAGACCTAATAGAAGCTTTCACTTCTAGAAGGATCTTCCTCTAGATTGTTCTTTTCGATAGATAGATTTAGTATAAATAAGAATATAAGGTATGAGAATTTTTTTCGTTTACATTATTGTAATAAAGATATGTTCTACTACAGTTTTCCCCCTCAAAGAGGCAAGTGAACATTTCTATCATTAATCAAGGTGCTATTTCTGGTATTATTCTGGTATTGTTCTGGTTATATCATTGTTGTTCTGCCATTTCTAGCTAAAATATTTATGTTCTGCATACTATTCTATATTTCGAATACTACATATTTAGCACTTAGAATAATTTTCCACCATAAGAGATTCATTAATGTGTACTGCAAGTATTTATAATCACTTTAGAAAAAAATCATACATTCATACACATAAAATGCATAAACAATAACATTCATAAAAAATGTTTCATGAAATGTGTGTGTGTGTGTGTATTGAACATATTCTAAATTATACAGTTTTTACAAAATGGAACATTGTGCCCAATATACAAAATAGAAGCAAGTTCCCTAACATAAAAAACAACCATATGGTGGCCTAGATACAAAATGGAAGTAACTAGTCCATCATTAACCATTGCTACCCTCACCACCCTTAGGAGCATCCTGGAAATCTATGTTTCTTCTCTTTCTTGAAGAATCACCTTGAGTAAATTTGGGCCCAGGAGGGCTTCATCTCTATAGAGACTAATCAAAGAAAAATAATTGTTATAAGTTTTTTCCATAATGGATTAAAAGATTTACAAAATGATACTTTGTAATTTAACATAATACAACTCACCACATATGGGACTGACAATAATAAGGGTGTTACCCTTCTCCTCCACCATAATCACTCAATGATGCCACCCTACGTCAGTTACAAGGATCAAATCATCAAATTTAAACAAATATTCATAAAGTCAAATTCATGATACATACAAAATTATTATCAACACATTATCTCACTATGGATATCTTGAACCTTGGTGGAGAGAGTTAAGTATATGTTTTCATTGATGTAAATATGATCTTGGACATGGTTAGTTATTATGCAATAACAGACAAAGGAATATGTAAAAGCATGAAAATGGAAGTGCACAGAAGGATCAAAAGATCAACAATGCAAAAAAGGATAAATGGCACAGAAGGCATGGCACAAAGTATGGTACACAGATAGAGTAAGTCATGAGAGGATGGCAATAGAAAAAAAGTGTGTAGAAGCACGAAAGGATCAATGGAAAACATTTGGCACATAGGAAGTGCAAAGTTGGAGCACGAGCAGAGGAAGTGCATGGAAGCCTTGTAGAGGAAGTGCACAAAAGGATTATTTCTACCGTACTATTGAAAATCCACATGAAATGGAACTCCTAGAAAAAATTGTGAAAGGTTGAAAACAAAAGTACACATAAGGATGAAGGGACCAACGATGCAACATAAATCACAGAAGTGATGGAGTCTATGAGGAGTGTGTGTAGAATAGGAGGATAACCTATGATGCAGTTCAAGATTTAAGTGGAATGCAGAAAACTCCCTTATCTGTGATTGCAGAACGACTTATTAGATTGTTATGTCACAATGCAATGATGTTTTGAGAAAGCAATAAGTGACAGAATGAACTGTGAGCGAGTGTGTGGAATATTACGCAGATGAAAATCTGCAGGGTGCCTTGAGCCAATGCGATGAATGGTGTAGTGGAGTGTGATGAGATGAATTCTGAAGTATAATGCGATAGAATGAGTCACCAAGGGAACTTATAGTCTTATAAGGTGATTTAGTAAGTAAATTGTAGGACAAGTGAGACATGATGAAGACTTCTGACTTGAGTCTTGCTATCTATCTGCATAGTGGATTATTTGTAGGCCAAAATTAAATTATTGCATTATTCTTGAAGAGATGGTCGAATAATCTGGAGCACATTCGTAGGAATACTTGGTCCATTTGATTTATTAAAATTTTGACCCCAATGTAATCGTCATGTGTCCACAAATTTTCTTTAGAAAAAATTGTGACTGACAAGATTTTGATATGGTAAACGTTTTTCAATAATATAAACATCATACTTTATTTAGAAAAAAATGTAACTGAAAAGATTTTGATGTGGTCAAATTTTTTACACATTGTAATTGTTACGCGCCCACATACATGAAGGTGACCTCAAGAAAATTAGGATAAGTATGGATACACTCTGATTTCATAAGTGTGTTGTGGATACAATGAAGGATCAAGATTATAAGGAGTCGAACCAAAGATATATCATATCACCTTGATGTATAGAGAAAAGTATTGATAAAAGTCAATTTGCAAAGATAAATTGTTTAGAGAAAGATATAAAAAGTGAGGCAAGGTGGTGCAGGGGAGAGGACTTGTGTCCTTATTCAATAGGTTTTTCTCTGAGAGGAATGGTGTCCTCACTAATTACTACAAATCAGATCTTGCATTTTTTCAGGGTGGCAGGGTGGTGCTAGGGTGAGTTGGAGGTCACTAAGGATTGGTGTCCTCTTTACAAGTTGGATCTCATGTTCTAGGGAGTTTGTTCTTCCTTCCAGTTGGTGTTGGTAAATATAGGGGGTTGAAGCCTCCTTTGAGTAGGTTCTCATAAATTGAATGTAACTCTTGATTGATATAAATAGAAGAATATATATTTATTTTTTTACGGTATGGGTTTCCACGTAAAATATTCATGCAACATGTCTTTGTGTTATGTTCAACTATTTACATATCTTGTCTTTTTTTTTATGTTTAATTCTCTACATAGCTTATGATTGAGTATGTGATGACTAGTTGAGATAGTAAGAAGCAAAAGTGGAGAAAATATGTGTAATACAGATTCACCCCCCCCTCCCCTCAGTGTTGGGTATGTGTTATATTCTTTGCACAAGTAGTAGTGTCTCAACGTATGCGCAAGGCGTGCAACAACGTTAGAGGGGGGGTTTCTAGGCCCCCCCTCAGGGGGTGCAGGGGGGTGGAGTCCCCCCCCCACAGAAGTGTCCAGGTGCAACACCCCTGGAAAAACAATTCTCCCCCGGGAAACGTGTCATGTATTTAGGTGGTTTTTTCGGCACATGGTTTTTGCCGATGGTTTTCTATTTTTTGTTAAGGAATTAGGGTTTTGGACTAATCCAGGTCATTGGGTTAGGGTTTTGGATGTCACTAGCTCCTATATGTATATCATATTGTAAACAATGTAACACAATGAATGGATATAATATATGTTGGTTTTCCCGGTTTGGGTTTCCAGGAGAAAAATCTCTATATAATGTTTGTATTTGCCATTGTATCTTTTCTGTTCTTTTCTGAATATATGTTTACAGTAGAAATTGTACAAGGCTAGAATTTACATTTGGTATCAGAACTTTATTGGCTTCAGGGGGACTCCTTTTTGGTCAAGGGTTTGGCTTGAGACTGTGATAAGCCTTGTTATAGTGGGATATGTTAGAATATGAAGGATTGTGCTCATTTTACCATTGACAATACCCTTGTCACCCAACCATAGGCCGAAGCCACCCTCCGAGCACCTTGACCTTGACAGAGAAGAATACTAGTAGAAATCAATAGCCAAGCAAGGCTAATGCACCAATAAAGAATAGAAACCAAGCTGATCAGATAGTCCCACCCAGAAACTGGTGCAACACCTTCCCCGGAAAATTGCGCACAAAATTGCCAACTGCAGTGCGCAGAAACTGTTCTCTGCAATTCTGATAAGTGTGTATAATGAGAATTGGTGCCCTGTATTTATAGTGGTCTAGCAGACTTACTGGGGCCAACTTATCCTTCTGGGTACTAATTAATTCATATTAATTATATTTCTGTAGCTGATATCTCGTCTAGGGTTTCCTTTACTTCTTTGCTTCCTTACGAAATATTCTAATCTCATCATAGGTCACAATGGAGGTTCATACCTCCTAAAGATACCATAATATCAACACTCCCTCCTAGCTAGGGAGGTATGGTCTTGAGCACAAACAGACCATTCAACTGGTAGTATCATGAGCACTGTCATTATTATGCAACTGGATAATCTCGTATGACAATTGGTACAATATCAATTGATAGAACACACCTGTGTTTATTCAAGGTAGTACGCAACTACTCAAACCGTGACACATAGTCACAAACAGTGGAACAAAGCCACCATAGTAGTATATCTCTACTGTCTGGAGACAGGGAGTCTCCATAACAATCATCTGATGCCAACCTACACAGAAAAATATTGTTAAAATGAACTAAATCATCTAGGCCAATATTTCACTCACGTCTGTGAGATATGAAAGAATATCTTCCCTCAGAGTAGAACAATGAGATATCTAGACTATTCTTCTCAAACAAGGAAGAATAATTGTCTTGTCTTTTGAACCTGGAACATTCCCCACCCTAGGCCATTCTTTCTACACTAATCAAAGTGCACCCTGGAGAGAATGTATAAACCCTAAGGAATGCTTGTCCCTGATTGTTGAGCCTGGACAATTCCCCACCCTGGGCCATTCCTCCTACACTACTCAAAGTGCACCCTGGAAAGAATGTATAAAACCTAAGGAATGGTTGTCTAGACCATTTCCTCTGTTAACCAAAAGAGGAAAATATTGTCCTGCATCAACCTCCAAAACAGACCATTCCTCATGTTAACCACAATGAGAAATCATTGTCTAGCAAGGTTGGCCAGTGTTCTTGAGTAACCCTCAAGAAGAGAGACTGCCCTAGACCACTCCCCATGTTAACCACAATGGGAAGTCGTTGTCTATGATACATCAACAATCTAGACCATTTCCCATGTTAACCACAATGGGAAATTGTTGTTCGTCAGAAAATCTCAATCCACTTTCCGAACAGGAAAGAGTTTGTCCAATCTAGACTATTTTTCAATCACAAAGATAAATGTTTCAATAATATATTTCAACAATGTTTTTCAATAATATTTTAGTGGAGAGTCTTCCCTTTCATCTAAGGGAGTTATTTCCATGATCCCCATCTTCTCTCAGAAATATGCAAATTTTATCCTAGATAGAGGTTTTGTCAGAATGTCTGTTGTATGCTCTTCAGTGGGGATATACTTGATATTTACCTCTCTTTCCTGGACTTTATCTCGAATAAAGTAATATTTGATCTCAATGTGTTTAGACCTTTCATGAAACATGGGTTGTTATGATAATCTTATACAACTCTGATTATCACAATATATTATGGTCGATTCTTGAATCTGATCAAATAAATTAGAGATTAACTTCCTTAACCATATTGTTTCAATGCATGCTTCACATGCTGCCATATACTCTGCTTATGATATGTTGAGTGCGACAGACTTATGTTACCTTCTGCCCCAAGATATCATAGTGGAGCCCAATATGAAACACATACTTGAAGTGCTCTTTCTATCTTCTGCACTTCCTGCTCAATCATAGTCTGTGAATCCATGAAGTTGTATATTGTTGGATGCAGTATATCTCAAACCATAGTTTATTGTTCCATGAATATATCTTAATACATGCTTTACAACTATCCAATGCTCATGTCTTGGTTCCACCTGGAATTGGATTAGTATATTCACGGCAAACCAAATGTCTGGTCGAGTATTTACTAAATACATCAATGACCCAATTAGTTGTCGATATAGAGATGGATCTACTAGATCAGAATTTGGAACTTTCACTTTTCTTATATCCGAATTCATAGGAGTGTCCATGGACTTACAATCCATCATTCCAAATTTCTGAAGGATCTTTATTGCGTACTTTCCTTGTCCAAGGAATACTTCACCACGCTTCTGCCATACTTCTAGTCCCAAGTAATAGTGCATGAGACCTAGATCTTTCATATCAAATTCAGAAGTTAATTCCTTCTTGCACTGAATAATGAGAGACTCTTCACCTGTTATGAATAGATCGTCAACATATAGTAGTAGGATTACAGGTGCATTGTCCATGACTTTATAGTAAAGTTTTGGATCTGCATGACTCTTGGAGAAACCAAGTCTCTTTAGATAGTTGTCCATTCTGGCATACCAAGCCCTTGGAGCTTTCTTGAGTCCATATAGATATTTCTTCAATATGCAAATGTGAGTGTCTCTGGAATGTACCTCAAACCCTTGAGGTTGTTCAATATATACTTCTTCTACAATAGCTCCATTGAGGAAAGTTGTATTCACATCCATCTAGTGTAAGTTCCATCCCATGGAGGTGACAAGAGATATGATAGCTCTGATGGAAGTATATCTAGCCACCAGAGAAAATGTTTTGTCATAATATTCTATCTCCTTCTGGGAGAACCCTCCAGCTACGAATCTTGCATTGTATTTATCCACGCTTCTGTCTGCTACATGTTTGATCTTGTACACCCATTTTGAACTTACCAATGATTTTTATTTAGGTCTTGGTATGATTTCCCATACCTCATTTTTCATAATGGACTGATGCTCTTCCATCATAGCTTCTTTCCATTGTTCCTTTTGAACTGCTTCTTCAAATGTGCTAGGTTCTTCATCTAGAAGCTTCGTCATGTATGTTGCATAACTTGAGAATCTTTTAGGTCTTTTACTCTTTCTGAATGTTCCTTCTGGAACCTTGAGTCTTTATGTGTCTTGTAAGGTGGCTTCAAGTCAAGCTGGTCTTTTCTTGGTCTTAGGTATGATATTTGAATCAATGTTTTCACATGGCTCCATAGGATGATCAGGTAGTTCCTTTTCATCATTTACATTTTCTATTCTTTCTTTGTTAAGTTCTTCAATCTCTTCTTCTTCTATATTTTCTTCGATGGATTTCCTGAAGGCCATACTTTCATTGAACGTTACATCTCTGATGACCTTGATCTTGTGTTGTTTAGGAATATATATTATGTAAGCCTTGGAAGAATCACTATATCCCACAAATATCCCTTTCTTTCCTGAAGGTTCTCGTTTATTCCTCTTGTCCTTGGGAATGTGGGAGTAAACAGGACATCCAAATATTGTTAGATTTTCCACATTAGGTTTCTTACCTGAGAAATCTTCTTCTAGTGTCATGTTCTTCAATATACGATGAGGAGTTCTATTCTGCACATATATTATTGTCATTGTTGCTTCTCCCCATAAGAACATGGACAGACCTTGATCATTTAGTAAGAATTTTATGGTTTCTTCAGTGGATCTGTTATTTCTTTCTGCTACACCATTTTGTTGAGGATTATGAGGAATAATCAACTCCCTCCTAATTCTTGTCGATTTGTAGAATGAAACAAATTCCTTTGATGTGTATTCTCCACCATTATCGGTTCTTAGCATCTTAATCTTCTTATTTGTGAGGTTTTCTATTTCTTCTTTGAACTCTTGAAACTTCCTGAATACTTTGTCTTTTGTCTTCAGTAGGTATAGCCAAGTCTTTCTTGAATAGTCATCTATGAAGATTACATAGTAAGAAGATCCTCTTAGAGATTTTGTCGGCATCGGACCCTAGACATCTAAGTGTATTAGATCTAGAATCTCCTTAGATCTATTATTGCTTCTTGGGAATGGTTTCTTGATATTCTTCCCAAGGGCACATCCTTTTCATATTCCTTCGTGTGTAGACTGTAACTCAGGTATTCCTTCAACCATTATTTTGAGAAAGGGTAATGCTTGATAATTAATATGAGCGTACCTTATGTGCCACAGTTCATTAGGGTTGACTTTGTCATGTACAAGAGCTTATTCATTTTGTTCTAGTAGTCTGTACAAATTTCCATCACGACTTCTGATAACCCTAGCATTCTCTATGATGGAGTCTTTATTCCATGATAACACCTTTCCATCCACGAAACCTATTATGTTTCCATTGTATTCTAGGAAATATATTGATACAAGATTCTTTTCTAAACCAGGTACATATAAAACACTGCTTAAGTGAACTTAATTACCTATTTTAATTTTGATGGTGGCTTGTCCAAATCCTTCCACGAGGTAAGTGGTTTTGTCTCCAAGCTCTACCTTGTATGAGGTATTCTTCTCATTTATATTTGAGAGTCTGCTTTGATCTCCCGTGATGTGCCTAGAAAATCCACTATCGATTATCCACATGTCATATTCAATCGTTCCAGTAAGTGCTGAGTAGTGTAAAAGACTGATTATTTCACACATTTCTTCGGTTGACTGGTAACAGGTCATGCCTTGATCCAAAACTTCAACTTCGTCATTTCTATCTTCTGAGAGAGACAAAAGGTGCGCTGAGTTAGGGAACATATGAATATATTATTTTTGAGCGAGATGCTCCATTGCAATGTGTTGGATCTGAGGTTAGGGTTTCTTCAACTGCTTCTGCTAGTAACCCTAGCGACAGTGTCTTTGGAAGTTGTTCCTGCTAGTAACCCTAGCAATAGTTCCTCAATGAGATCAATACCCTAGCATCTATGCTTCCTTCCATTTTTTAGACTGAATGAAGGAGGTGTGGGCCCATAACCTGTTAGAATATGAAGGATTGTTCTCATTTTACCATTGACAATACCCTTGTCACCCAACCATAGGCCGAAGCCACCATCCGAGCACCTTGACCTTGACAGAGAAGAATACTGGTAGCAATCAATAGCCAAGCAAGGATAATGCACCAAGCAAGAATAGAAACCAAGTTGATCAGATAGTCCCACCCAGAAACTGGTGCAACACCTTCCCCAGAAACTTGCACACAAAACTACCAACTGCAGTGCACAGAAACTACTCTCTGCAATTCTGAGAAGTGTGTATAATGAGAACTGGTGCCTTGTATTTATAGTGGTCTGGCAGACTTACTGGGGTCGACTTCTCCTTATAGATATTAATTAATTCATATTAATTATATTTCTCTGGCCGACATCTCATCTAGGGTTTCCTTTACTTCTTTTCTTCCTTCTGGAATATTCTAATCTCGTCATAGGTCAAAATAGAGGTTCATACCTCCCAAATCTACCATAATATCAATAGGAGATCTGCAGTATTTTTTTTCAGGTGAAAATAAATGGAAAGAAATTCAAAGATGGAGATTGATAAGTTTAATGGGAAAAGATTTCAGTTGTGGAAGCTCAAGATGGAAGATCTTTTGGTGGATAGAGATTAGTGGATCACGGTAGATCCAGGTACTGCACCTACAGGAACTTCTACATATGACTGGAAAAAGATGGATCGGAAGGCAAAGAGCACAATCCAACTGTGTATCTCTGATTCAGTATTACTGAGTGTGTCAGAGGAAGCTACAACCAAGGATTTATGGGAAAAGTTGGGGAAGTTGTATCAGTCTAAGTCCATGGTAAATAAACTATTCCTGAGAAAGAAGCTGTATAACTTGAGGATGAGAGATGGAGACTCGGTGACAAAGCGTTTGAACGCCTTCAATACTGTGGTAAGTTAGTTAGTATCTGTTGAGATTAAAATTTTAGATGAAGATAAATGTATCAGTTTGTTGTGTTCTTTACTAGACTTGTGGGATAATCTAGTTGTGACCATAGGTAGTAATACAACTTCTTTGAAGTTTGAATAAGTGGTATCATCCTTGTTTTTGGAGGAGATGAGATGAAAGAATATGGAAGGACATAACAGAGACACAATATTTGCAAGAGGACGTTCCAAAAAAAGAAATAGATCTAATTTCTCAAGTGGGAGATCTATGTCTAAGGGTAGATCTAAATCTCTTGGAAAGTTTGTAAGGGTATGTTGGAGGTGTGGGAAAGAAGGGCACTACAAGAGGCAGTGTAGATCCAAAGTTGAGAAAAAGAAGGGATCTGAAGAATCTCTTCTACAGAAGAAAAGACCTCCAAGGAAGAAGGAGGGGATGTATGTTTGGGCTCTTCAAGCACACATGCAGATCATGAAGCATGGTTGATTGACTATGAAGCATCCTTTCATATGACTCCCCATAGGGAGTGGTTCTGGGAATATGAAAAGTATGATGGAGGTAATGTTTTCTTAGGTAATGATTTGACAACCAGAATCATAGGAAGAGGAAGGCGTCAATTTGAGAATCATAGATGGAAGGATTAGAACACTTCCTAGTGTTCTACACATCCCAGGTATGGCCAAAAATTTGATTTCTGTAAGAAAAATGGAAGATGCAGAGGTAAAAACAATTTTTGAAAAGGGAACTTGCAGGATGGTTCAAGGAGCAATGGTGTTGATGAAGGGAGTTAGGTTTGGAACTCTATATAATCTGCTAGGAAGAACTATTAGTGATGGGTGTAATAGCTCCATTGTTCCTGATATTGTATTTGAAGAAGAAAGACCTCCTATAGTCTCTGAAGAAAAGGTTATGTTGTGGCATCAAAGACTGGGGCATATCGGAGAGAAGGGTCTTCAACTACTACACGGTAAAGGTATGGTTGAAGGTATGTCTAACTTCTCTCTAGATTTTGATTTCTGTGAACATTGTCTATATGGGAAGCATAATTGGGTAATATTCCCCTTTGGTGCAACGAGGGAAAAAGGAATTTTACAACTAGTTCACAGTGATGTTTTTGGACCTGTGTCGGTCCCATCATTGGGAAAATCTGTGTACTATGTCTCATTTATAGATGACTTCTCAAAGAAAACTTGGATATATTTCCTCAGGAATAAATCTGAAGTCTTTGACAAGTTTAAAGAGTTTAAGGCTCTTGTTGAGAATCAAGCAGAGAAAAGAATTAAGGTGTTGAGAACAGATAATGGCGGAGAGTTCTGCGGGAATGAATTTGAAGAATTTGGTAACAAGTGTGGTATAGCAAGGCAGAAGACTACTCCATATACACCTCAGCAGAATGGAGTTGCAGAAAGGATGAGCAGGACGCTGATGGAAAAAGAAAGGTGCATTCTCAGTGGTGTCAGGTTAGGGCAAGAATTTTGGGCAGAGGCAGTGGGTACTGCATGTTATCTGGTCAGCAGATCACCCTCATCAACATTGGGTGACAAGACTCCACAAGAGGTATGGACTGGTAAGGAAACTTCTCTCACACATCTTAAGGTATTTGGCTGTGATGCATATGTTCATGTTCCAAATGAAAACAAGAGTAAGTTGGATAAGAAGGCTGAAAAATGTATCTTTATTGGATATAAAGATAGTCTCAAATGTTATAAGCTTTGGAACCCAGAAACTAAGAAGATAGTGTATAGCCGAGATGTGTTATTTAGAGAAATGAAGGATGTTGTTAAACAGGAAGTCCTACCAAGTAAGGAAGAACCAAAGAAGATAGACTTTGATTTAAAGGATGATGAAGCAGACTCTATAGAAGAACATGAATCAAAAGAAGAAGATCCTCATACTCTAGTATTGAGGAGATTAGATTGAGAAAGAAGTCTACCAGAAAGGTATATTCCATCTTATTTTCATTCAAAGTTTGCTTTGTCTATTACTGATGATGATCCTAGAACTGTCAGGGAGGCAGTGGATTCAAAGGATGGAAATCTTAGGAGAAGGGCCATGGAAGAAGAAATGGCATCTTTGGATAAGAATGAGGCTTGGGATCTAGTGGAATTTACAATTGGAAGAAATCCCATTGCCAGAAAATGGGTATTTAAAAAGAAGATGAATGCATAAGGAAAAGTGGAGAAATACAAAGCTCGGTTAGTAGCAAAGGGTTATTCCCAGGTTGAGGGAATTGATTTTGGTGATATTTTTTATCTTTTTGCCAAGTTAACCTCTATAGGAATTTTGTTATCTATTGTTGTTGCATTTGATTTTGAAGTAGAACAGATGGATGTGAAGACAACATTCCTGCATGGGGATCTGGAAGAAGAAATCTTTATAAAGCAACCAGAAGGTTATGCTGTGAAAGGAAAGAAGGAGTTGGTATGCAAGTTGAAAAAGTCCCTGTATGGTTTAAAACAATCACCAAGGATGTGGTATCAAAAATTTGATACTTATATGTTGGGACTTGGCTTCACAATAAGCAAATAGGATCACTATGTGTATTCTAAATTAATTGGTGATCATTTGATTTATTTGTTCTTGTATGTGAATGACATGTTGCTGATAGGAAACAACAAGGAGATTATCCAGGATGTGAAAACTCAGTTGTCCTCTAAATTCAACATGAAGGATCTTAGTGCTTCAAATTTCATTTTGGGTATGGAAATTAAAAGAGATAAAAAAAAGAGGAAACTCTGGTTAAATCAGAGAAAATATGTCGAGACAATATTGCACGGGTTTAATATGTAGGAATGTAAATTGGTCAAGGTTCCTATTCATGTTGGTGTAAAGTTATCTATGGATCAGTGTCCCAAGACACATGAAGAAGAGGAGGACATGTCTCATGTTCCATATGCGAGTGTAGTTGGAAGTTTGATGTATGCAATGGTCTATACTAGATTGGACATTGCACATGAAGTGGGAGTTTTGAGCAGGTATATGTCAAAACTAGGGAAGGAGCATTGGACAACAGTAAAAAGGGTTTTCAAGTATTTGCGTGGCACTGCTAGCTATGGATTCTGCTACAAAGGAATACCGAGATTAGACAGAGTGGTCGATATACATGGCTTTGTGGATGCAGACTGGGTTGGAGATTTGGATCGTAGGAGATCTACAAGAGGGTATGTTATTAACCTGTTTGGAGGAGCAATAAGTTGGATGAGCAAAAGACAGACTGTAGTGGCACTTTCAACTACAGACTATGAATACATGCCAACCACTCATGCAAGTAAGGAAGCAGTATGGTTACAAAGATTGTGTTCAGGTATTGGGTTGGTACAACAAGTTGTAAGGATAGAGTGTGACAGGTGCAATTTTTTTGGCGAAGAACCCTTCTTATCATTTAAAGACAAAGCACATTGATGTTCAATATCACTTTGTGAGAGACATGATTGAAGAAAAGAAAGTATCATTGATGAAGGTGGACACTTTGAAGAATGTTGCAGACTCATTAACAAAATCTGTGAGCACTGAGAAGTTCTCTTGGTGTAGAGGATCCATGGGCATTGTTGCCCTGGATTTTTTACTATGTAACCCTATAACCCCCTGTATGCAAAGAAAACAACATTTGGTAGAATGTTGGGTATGTGTTATAATATTTGCACGAGTAGTAGTGTCTGAGCGTATGTGTCAGGCGCACAACGGGGTTAGAGGGGGATGCAGGGGGGCAGAGCCCCACTGTGTGGGGGTCCGGGAAACGTGATACCTACGTCGAGAAACATGTCATGTATTTAGGTGTTTTTTTAGGCACATGGTTTTTTCCAATGGTTTTCTACTTCTGGTTAAGGAATTAGGGTTTTGGACTAATCCAGGTCATTAGGTTAGGGTTTTGGATGTCGTTGGCTCCTATATGTATATTGTATTGTAAACAATGTAACACAATGAATGAATATAATATATGTTGGTTTTCCTGGTTTGGATTTCCAGGGGAAAAATCTTTGTGTAATGTTTGTATTTGCCATTATAACTTTTTTGTTCTTTTCTAAATATCTGTTTATAGTAGACATTGTACAAGGTTAGAATTTACACTCAGTATTACTGAATATTATAACAATTAGTATCAGATTGGGTTTCTTCAATAACATTCTAACCACTGGAAGGAAGATCCTTACAATGCACATTGGAATAGAATACATTTCCTAAAAAGGAGCTCCATGGTTTTATGGATCATACTAGTTTGCATGTAGTCTAAAGATGAACGAATACTTGCAAGATCTTGAGTTTTTTGTATAGAATAAAGTTAATAATGGATACACCCCTCCAAAATCTAGGCCAAAAGGCACTACTACAAAAATATTACATATATTCCATGCAGTAGCAAGGAATTCCATTCTAAATAGATTATCAGGTGATGTGAAATCTAAGGTAGGGCTACAATATTCAACCAAAGAACTCTTGGCCAAACTACATGATTCATATTAAAGAAAATGATCTATGAATGTTGACCAAAGAAATGAATTAGATCGAAAGGAAGAGAAACCAAGAAAAGGAGAAGATTCAAAAAAATCATATGAAGATCATACCAGATCAAAATATCATGCTACAATCCTTGAAAGAACATCCTGTAAGTATCCTTATGATAGAGCATATATTTTTTTCTGCACAAATGAATATTGTGGTCCATCTGACATAAGTGACAGTGAGAGTTATGAAGGCAAGGAAGATTCTGAATATGAAGAAGTTGTAGTTAATCTAGAAGCAAAAATTATTAGTTCCCTATATGAGTTAAGAAAGGAAAGAAGGAAAAATTAAAATCTTAGTTGATACCTGCTAGTATGTGAAGAAATTTGTGATCATAAGGAAGATGTCGATTCCCTGAAATAGAATTTAGAAGAAGCCATGAAAATCGAATAGATTTTCATGAGTCTGCTAAAAGAAAAGGATGTTAAAATTATGTCTTCAAAAGAGGAGATTAAATGGATGAGAAAATATGCTTCTAACTTTGGTAAGGAAGTTGAATAAAATATATTAGAATTTGAATAGGAAAACCAGTCTCTAAAATATCAGTTGTAGAATACCCAAGAGGGAATTAAATAATATGGACAGATCATGGATTAACAAAATACTTAGCTACATAAAAGAGAAGAAGAAGATGAAATATTAAAAGATGAAGTTGTTAGTCTAAAATTGGATATGTGAAGGCTGCAGAAACAACCAAAAACATATGAGAAGTTCAAAAAGAGTACTACAATATTAGATGGAATTATCAGCTATCAAAGGTCACCTTTGATCAAGATGGGTTTAGATTATGATAGCCATCATAACACTCTCGATAAAAAACTAAAAGAAACACAAATGTTGTTGAAAGCCACAATTGAAGTAAATATAAAAACATGGAAAGAAAGTGCAATCAAACAGTGAATGAGTTTAGAAGAGATGTGCCTCCAAGGAGACAATTTACTATGAGGTATCAAAGTTTCTTTTCTGTTTACTTTTTTTCTTGCAAAAATTTTGGCCATAAAGCAATAAACTATAGTAGTTATGGAAGAAATGATCACCTTATAAATGAAAGTAAAAGATATCATCAGAGTAAAATCTTTCATGGAACAGCTAATAAAGACTACAACTCATTTTCTCCCATACACTACAATGTTGAATGTTACAAATGTGACAAGTATGGTTACATAGAAAAGTACTATAGAAGCAAACTCAAAAATAGTGAGGAAGTGAATACTCAAGTCAAACATGAAAAAAAATGAACAAAAGTATGGAGGATGAAATTAGAAGACCTTATGAAGGATGAAGAAAAATGTCATCTAGCCCTATGTGCTCAAAATAGAGAAAGGAATATAATTGCCAAAGAAAAGAAAGAAAAGTACACAAAAGTGTGGAGAAGCAAATCAGAATATCAAAAGAAGGAAGAATGTGAACAAATAACTCATGTTGATAGTGGATGTTTAATTCACAAGACATCGAACCATATCAAGTATCTCCTCTTAAAGAAAGATGTATTGGAAAAGCTAGAAAATTGATACTATAGGAAGAGTAAGAATGCTTTTGATGATAGTGAAGATATGTTAATATGAAAATAATAATGGAGGCTCACATCATGAAGATAAGGAAAGAACACATTTCTTTCATTCTTAGATACATTGGCCAGATTTCATGTAATATCCCTAGGTCAAACCCCATTTTTACATAAAAATGTAAATGTTTTATAGGTTGGTGAGCCAGGTTGTTATAGGCCAAAATGATTATGTAATTATTAGGTTGGAGAGCCTAGATGCTAAAGGCCAGTGAACCTATTTTTGTAATACGTAAACAATCATATTATTAATGAAAACACACTATTGCATGCAAACTCATCCACAAATTAGTATGGCGGGATAAAATCCACTTAGAAAGGGAAAGGGGGGGATAAGAGTCTAGGAAGGGGCTAAGCTAGATGGATTACTCCCATTGGAATATTATAATATTATTCCTTAAAGTTAATGAAATGGATTTTTTTATATCCTAAGTCTTGAAAGTAGGGACAAGGGAGTCCCTTGGAGTGTCAGGTGTCTTAAAAGAAACATGCATATATATATATATATATA
>SNQJ01S0014341.1:2774-37781 GCA_010110895.2 Picea sitchensis | reverse complement strand
CAGGTTCCTTTCGATTTTGATTATCAGTTTTCCATTCTTCTTCTGCATTATTATCTGTGTTGTCAAGCTTTGAATGGCTGTCATCCCATTGTTTAGCTCATAGCCTGATAATAATTCTTTGATTGTCTCTTAGACCCTGCTTTTCACTGGTTTAGTTACAATTTATTCTCCACCCACTTTAAAGCTGCCTGTTGATTAATCAATCTTTGAGAGCACTGTCTATTTGTTTATCATTTTCATGTTTGAATGCCATAAGCTATATTGAGTTGTCCCATTGATCCACATTCACAAAATACAAAAAATATTCATTTCTTAAGTTACCAAGCACCTCTGGTCTGCAACCACAAAGGGTTTCTTGGAGTGATAACACCTGAGATAAGTTTATTTTATGTGCTTATTCCAGTTATTGTATGTCTGCAATTATGGTTTTTCTGTCATGATATCTCTATTGCTAAATTCTATATGAATTGTTATTGTTGCATACATGGTATTACTATTTTTTGTTGAACTTTGTTAATATGCAAAACTTAGTATTTAACTTAATGGTATCATATTTCATAATTCCGCAAGGCATGTTCTATCTCAAGGCTATGAATGTTACCAGAGCATGTTGTTGAGTCCCTTTTAATGGGTACATTGCATTTTTGGTACCAGAGCTGTTAAGGAGAGATAAATTTTTAAGTGGTGTGTTCCCAGCCAGGTCTAATGTTGGGGATGTTACAAATTTGGTTTTCAAAGTGAATTCTCATAGTGTTTCTCGGTAATGGTTATGTCACAAATTGTTATCAAAGACAAGGTTGCAACATTGAACTTGCATGGGCCATTTAGCAAAGCGCTAAAGTGAAATTTCAAAGGTTGTAAGCAAACTGTTTGAAAAAATGTCAGAAAGAGTTCATTGAATTTTTTTTAACAAAATGTTACAATATTTTTGTGGTGAACCTGGGAGAAACCGAGTGAAATTGGGCCAAAATCCCCAATTATTATTGTTAAAATTCTAAAGGAATTTTGGAAAATTGGTCCAAGGACGAGTTATTTTGGACACTAATCTTTGTCTGAGAAAATTTAGAATTACAAATGGTCAAACTTGAATTTAGCATAAGACAATGGATGACTGAATAAAATTGAATAAAATTAATGGTTGACGAGAAACCATGGTGAACTGGAATGGAATTTCCAGCCAAAAGCCCTAATTTCTTATATCGAATAATTGACAATTTCGTAGTGAACGAGTCAAATTTAAAGTAGTGTGTAGACATTTATGTACCAGTCTTGAATGGGTTTCATTAAGCTTAGTCAAATATCTCTAACGAAGGCCAAAGGAGTTTCAATTTGGGTAAATTTGAGCATCTTTGGAGTTTTTGGAAAATGTGCGAAATTGGAAAATTTTCATTATTTTTTTGTACGTCGATGTCATCATGATGTGGAGGGCCATGTGTCAGTTAATGTGGCAAATGAAAAAATTTGCATCCTTTGGTGGAAGGTAAATGGAGGAAGGGATATGAAAATAATCTAAGTGTTGGGACTCATTGTGAGTCTGTGAGTCCACGAGTATGAAAGTTCAAAGAAGTGGGAAAATGGCTAAGTGTTGAGACTTTTCGGATGGACTTGTGTAAGAAAGGTTACAAGTCTTTGAGTTTGTGAGTCCGTGAGTATGAAAGTCCAAATAAGTAGAAATTGACTAAGTTTTGAGACTTAGTATGAGCCTTTGAGTCCACGAAGATGGAAAAATGGCTAAGTGTTGAGAATTTTCGGACAAACTTATGTAAGAAAGGTTAAAAGTTCGTGATTTTATGAGTCCGCAAGTCCAAAACTACGAAGAAGTGGAAAATTGGCTAAGTGTTGAGAATTTTTGGATGGAATTATGTAAGAAAGGTTACAAGTTCGTGAGTACACGAGTTTGAAAGTCCGAAGAAGTGGAAATTGACTAAGTGTTGAGACTTAGTATGATTCTGTGAGTCCACGAAGATGGAAAAATAGCTAAATGTTTAGACTTTTTGAATAAAATTATATAAGAAAGTTTACAATTCTGTGAGTCAGTGAGTCAACGAGTCTGAAAGTCCAAAGAAGTGGAAAATTGGCTAAGTTTTGAGACTTTTTAGATGGACTTATGTAAGAAAGTTTAAAAGTCCATGATTCCATGAGTCCCTGAGTCCAAAAGTCCGAAGAAGTGGAAATTGTCTAATTTTTCATACTTAGTCTTAGTCCGTGAGTCCGTGAAGACGAAAAAATGGCTAATTGTTGATACTTTTTGGATGGGCTTATGTAAGAAAGGTTACAAGTATGTGATTCCATAAGTTCACTAGTCTGAAAGTGTGAAAAATTGGAAAATTGACTAAGTGTTTAGAAAATTGACTTATGTAAGAAAGGTTACAACTTTGTGAGTATTCAAGTCCAAAAAGAGAAAAATGGTTAGGTATGGGAATTCTTCGGATGAACTTATGAAATGGAGAGTTATTCTTCCCCTATTCTGCGAGTCTGTGAGTCCACATAGATGAAAATAATCTAAGTATACAGACTTTTCAAGAGGATTCATGAAATAAAGAATCCTAATACATTATTGGAACATAATCATATGAAATTTTTATATAACTATAAATTGTTAAGCCTAATATTTTTTTTCGTCTACACATTTTCCAGAGTTAACAACATTTATATCAGAACAAGATCAACACAAAGTTTAGAATCATGGAATATGCACAAAGGGCTTACAACCATGAAGATGAGATCATAGGGTTCTATGTCGATATAGAAAATGATGGTATAAATTCAAATGGATATAGAAAAGGTAAGAAAGAAAGAATGAACTTGGTAGAGGCCATAAAAATTTTGAAAAAGGATGTCTATAATTATAATGTTTATAAGTAGAGGCTTATGAAATCCAAGGAGCAACAACAAGACTTTAACATTATATTAATGCAGAACTTGGAAAGAATATAGAAGAATATGGATAAGGAGATTGATTCAAGCATATAATGGAATCACAAGTATCATGATGAGAGGGGAAGAACAAGAAGTGTTGGCAGACATCACTATCATTCATCAATCCATTCAACTAAGAGATCACATTGAAGTTCCAGTCTATCCCCTATTAGGAAGCATAAGAAAAGGTCTGGGATGGATGAGCTACAAGGGGAAATGAAAAAAAATAATCCTCCTACACTTGATGGTGAACACAAGAAGGATGAGCATGTAGAGACACGACTACTAGGCATGAGGAATTATTTTCAATTGAATAATTCCTCTTCACAAGCAGAAGGAAGAATTGTCATCTATCAGCTCAATGGAAAAGAATCAATGTGGAGGGATCAATTTGTGCAGGTACAACACATTGATGAGAAGAAGGTCACTTGGATGGAGTTCAAGAGGTATTTCTATAAGAAATATTTGACTAAGCGATACTATGATAAAAAAATGGATTTCTTTGAACTCAATCTTGGGAGTATGGCCATATATGAATATGAAAGTAGGTTTTTAGAGTTGTTAAAGTATCTTTCTTTCATCAAGGAAGAGTAGGGTAATATTCAGAGGTATCTGAGTGGGATACCATCTTTCATCAGTGATGAGATAGAGTATGATGATCCCAAGACACTAGATGAAACTATAAGGAGGGATAAATTCCTTTATGAATAGCATATGGGAAGACCAAATTTCCAAAGGGTGTGGGTAGACAAAAAGAAAAGTATTATGGACTAGAGGAAGAAGGGATCTAAGCCACCATTCTTTAGAAATAATTCTCAGGGACAACCAACCTATAAAGAACCCAAAATGACAGAGGAAATAATGTAAAGAACAAGGCAACCACCTCTTCAATGTTGGGGTTCTGGAGGAGATCATGTGCTGAGAGATTTCCCTAACAAAGGTGGAAAAATGAAGACCACTTACAATGTACAACACACTGAAACAATGGAGGACATGGAAAGAAGTGTACCAAGGATATATGCAGCTATAGATAGCAATAAAGACGAATATCAGTCACACCTGATTGAAGTGGAAGGTAAAATAAACAACCAAACCATTTCTATTTTAATTGATTGAGGAGATAGTCATAGTTATCTGGATCCTAAGATGGTGGAAATATTTCAATTTGCAAGAAGTAATATTGGAAAACCTTGGAAGGTGTAGTGAGATGGTTAAAGCATGACCAATGGACATGAATGGATTGAGCACAAAGGAAGATTTGAACATCATACATTTAGGTTCATATGACTTCCTAATTGGTATGGATTGATTGGACCAACGTCATGATTCCCTAGAATCTTATAATAATGAATTTAATTGCTTGGATGAGAAAGGGAATTTAAGAACAATACAAGGAATTCCCAGGGTTGTAAATCTTAGAGAAATTTCATCCTTACAACAAAAGAAGAATTACAGGAAAGGGTGTCAAATATTTGCAGCATATATGGAAGAGACACTTATATATAAGGCATAAAATATTAAAGACTATATAGTCTTAAAAGTGTTTGAATATTTATTCAAATAAATACGAGGATTGCTTCCCAAGAGTATATTGACATCGCCATGAATTTGGTTTCGGGAGTAGTTCTAGTATCTAATACTCCTTACAGGATCAGTACACCTAAGAATAAGGAATTGCAAATGAAACTGGAAGAAATTTTCAAGAAGGGTATATGCACCCAAGTGTGTCACCTTGGGGTTCCCCAACCTTATTTGTGAATAAAAAATATGGAACTTTGAGACTGGTGTTGTGTCCTTTATGTCAATCCAATGAGCAAAAGAAGGGCACTTGCAAGTCTAGATGAGCCTGATAGATAGGAAAGAGGTTAGTGTATGAATCAAATGACTCAATCACATGAAATAAACAAACAACTAAGATAACAACAACTAAATAAATAAAATTAAAATGCATGAGGAAATTAGAACCAAAATCAATCAAACAATTGACCAATAATCATGCCATCAATCGAGAAGTATATTAATGGGAAAACACCGTAGATAAAGGGGGACTTATGGATCCCCTCTTCCTCCTTGGGAGGGATGTTGAATCCCCTATGTGACATATTTTCTTACAAATGGTAAACTAGAAAGAAAATGGTGAAGAAATGCAAGTTTATTCCCTCAAGAGGTGAGGTGAATATCTTACTGAGATGATGCTAGTATGCTCCAATAAGAAAAGAGGTTTCTTGTAGGAGAATAGAGGAAACATAACAATAGAATGATATTCTTGAATTCATAGTGCACCCATGGACTCTTTTTATAGTAGGTCTTTGAGGCAATATCCAACCGGTCTTTAGAGTGAACAAGGGGCCCTTTAGGGCACCCTTAGGTCTTTGACCTACTCCTCATTCGAATTCAGCTTGGATTTGAGGGTCGAATCAAGTTGGGAGTTGGTTCAGAAGTGGGTGAGGGGCTGAAAAGAACCATAAATGTGCCATTCACAGGAGTGCACAGATTTTATCGTACACAGTCACGCATCGGGCACATGTGATCTTTTCTGGTGTTTTTTGGCTTGCACACGTGCGCGTGCTTCCTTTAGTGTTTTAGCGCATGTCAATTTATTGAACAATTGTATAGTTTTTGCCTTTTGGAAATGCATTTTTGGGGCTGCAGGTGAACTAATAGGTTCTTGGATATGATGTATTCATGTAACCATTTGTGGATGAAATTTCAGTGATAACAACTGGGCATAGATTTCAGGCAGTTGAACAAGTTAAATGTGAAGAAGAAGTACCCTTTCCCAAGAACATATTACCTCTTTGATCAACTAAAAGATGAAAACAATATTCTCCAAGATTGATCACAGGTCAGGCCATCACTAGGTAAGAATTAGATAAGAAGACATCATCAACTCTGGCTTCATAATAATGTATGGCCACTATGAGTTCATAGTTGTACCATTTGAGTTTTCAAATACACCAGTGGTCATCATGTGTTTGATGAATGACATTTTCATGGATTAGTTACATAACTTTGTCATTTTCTTCCTGGATGACATTCTTATATACTCTAAGTCTGATGAAGAGAATGAGAAACACTTGAGTATGGTATTACAAATATTGAGGGAGAATAAGTTGTATGCCAAATTGAGAAAGTGCTCATTCTATCATAAGAAAATCCATTATTTGGGCCATATCATTTCAGAAGAAGGGATAGCAGTGGATCCATAAATGATAAGGGCCATTGAAGGATGGAAAAAACCAAGGAATGTCTCAGAGATGAGGTCATTTATGGGCCTTTCAGTATACTATAAGATATTTATTGAAGAATTCTCAAAGATTGCACACCCAATCACTTCCTTACAAAATAAATGTGTGAAAATTGAATGGACATTAGATTGTGAAAGGAGTTTCCAACACTTGAATAATTTACTAACAAGTGCTCCAATACTAAGTATTTTTAATCCAAATGAAGAATTCATTGTATGCATTAATGCATGTAAAGGACTAGGTGGAGTCCTTAGTCAGAATGGGTATGTGGTCTGCTATGAATCAAGGAAATTAAAGCAGCATGAAAGGAACTATTCTCATCATGATTTGGAGTTGGAAGTCATAGTGCATGCCTTGAATAAGTGGAGGAACTACCTCATGGGGAAACTATTTTAGTTAAGTACTAGCGATATTGGTCTGAAATACTTGTTCGGACAACCAACTCTAAATTATAGGAAAAGCAGGTGGTCAAAGTTCCTTAGAAAATATCACTTTGATATAAATCATATCAAAGGTAAAGAGAACAAGGTGGTTGATGCACTCACAAGGAGGGTGCATGAGATGCATTCTACAACCTTTAACATGTACCAATCATATTTGAAAGATAAAATTCTATAGGATACAAAATGAGATCAGAAATAGTTGGAGGTAAAGCAAAAAATTCACCAGGGAAATTTACAGCAAAAAGTTGAATACTATAAGTTGGAAAATGATGAAATTCTCATTTACAGGGGTATAATTTATCTGTCGAATTCTTAGGAATTGAAAAACCTATTTTTAAAAGAAATGCATAATGTGCCTTATGTTGGACACCCAGGTTACTAGAAAACTATTACAAATGTCAAGAGCCAATTTTGTTGGATGGGGATGAAGAAAGAAGTTGTTGATTTCATTGCAAAGTGTTTGGAATGTCAAAAGGTCAAGGATGCATAGACACCCAATTGGTCTACTACAACCATTACCCATTCATGAGTGAAAGTGGGAAGTTGTAACAATGGATGTCATCACCAAGCTACCCAGAACAACCTAAAAACATGATTCCATCATGGTGCTAGTCGAAAAGATTAATAAAGCTTCCCACTTTATTCCAGTAAATCTCACGCATAAGGCCAACAACATTGTTGATGTTTATATGAGGGAAATTTCTCGACTACATGGTATAGCCAATACCATTGTGTTTCACAGAGACCCAAAATTCACCTCAAATTTTTGGAAGGAGTTATTCAAAGGGTTTGGAACCAATCTAAACTTTAGCATGACCTATCCTTCAGGGTTGGATGGGAAAATAGAGAGAGTAAATCAAGTTATTGAAGATATGTTGAGGATGTATGTGATGGATAAACCATCCAAATGGGAGGATTACTTGCATTTGGTGGAATTTTATTACAACAATGGGTATCAAGCATCCTTAAAGATGAGACCATTTGAAGTCCTATATGGAAGTAAGTGCAACACACCAATGAGTTGGGATAACCTAGCAAACAAAGTGGTGGTTGTGCCAAAACCACTGATGGAAATGGAAGAGAAGATGATGAAAATAAATTATAATCTAAAGGCTACCCGGGATAGGCATAAAATCTATGTTGATAAAGGAAGAACTCACAAAGAATTCAAAGTGGGTGACCATGTGTTCTTAAAAGTAAAGGCCATGAGAAGTTCCCTGAAATTGGGAAATTGTTCAAATATGGGAGCTCATTATTGTGGGTCATTTGAAATCCTAGAAAGGATTGGGCATGTAGCATACATGCTTTCTTTACTTGCATTTATGAATATTCATAATGTATTCCATGTCTCATTGCTTAAAAAGTATGTACCTAATACTAATAATGTAATTGATTAGAATGTGATTCAAGTGGAGCAGGAAGGAGACTTTCAAGTGCATCTGGTGTGCATATTGGACTGGAAGATCAAGCATCTCTAGAATTGATCCGTAGGGATATTAAATGTTCAATCGACCTGGTACGGTCCCGAGGATGCGATTTGGGAGCATGAAGAGGCTATGCAGGTAGAGTATTTGCATAATTTTGAAAACTATTAAAGTTTTGATTATATGTGTATATATACTACACTGAGGATGGTGCATAAATAAGGGGGAGGGGAATGCAATACCCCTAGGCCGAAACCCAATTTTACATAAAAATGTAAATGGTTTATAGACTTCTGAGCCATGTTGTTATAGGAAAAAAGGCTTATGTGGTTATCAGGCTGGAGATATTCGATGCTAAAGGTGAGTGAGCCTATTTTTGTAATATGTAAACACTCATATTATTAATGAAAACACACAGCTACATGTAGACCGATCCAAAAATGAGTATGGGGGGGTAAAATCCACTTAGAAAGGGAAACATGGGGCTAAGAGTCTAGGAAGGGTCTAATCTGGGGGGCTTAATCCCATCGAAATATTATAATATTATTCTGTAAGGCTAAAGTAATGGATATTTTTATATATCCTAAGTCTAAAACGTAGGAACACGGGAGTCCCTTGAAGTGCCAAGTGTCCTAAAAGACACATGTAAATATATATTTGTGGATATAGTGCGAAGGGGGGATAATCGAGATTATTTGGATTATGCATTATCATGAGCATTGATTATTCCTGCATGGAGGTAGTTGTGAGGAATATCGGACGGTAGTGAAGTGTGAAGAAGAACTTATACTTATATTGTTACCACAAGATATAGATTAAAGAAGCGGTGTTCAGGCTGTATTACAAAATAAGAGGGTTATCAGGCCCATATGTATTTATCTGGGTGAGATACTACTCATATTTGTTCTCTAGTGCAGTGGGAAATAGCTACGAAACTCGTAGAATTCCTATTTGGCATGTTGTTGAATCCCTGGAAAGGAAGTGGGGAAATCGAGGGACTGTTGAGAAGAGAAGGGGCACACTTCTTGGGGTAGGATGGGCATGTGAGGAATGAGATACCATACGATAGTTGTAGTAGTTGGCACCTTGTGTGAAACACTTATGCTTCTTATTATACCTTAGAGTTGCTTAGTTTTCCCTTTTCCCTGGTAGAGTTTAGCCCCATCTCAGGGGTGACTCACTACTGAGAGTTATGAGCAACACGGTCTAAGGTTGGGAGGAACGTGGAAGGTCTGTATGTAATTGGTGTTTACTTTCCTAATATAAGTGTCTTTTATGTCCTTATTCCAATTATTGTATGTATGCAATTATGTGTTTTCTGTCATGAAATCTCTATTGTTAAATTATATCTGAACTATTATTGTTGAATACATGTTGTTACTATTTTTTGTTGAACTCTGTTAATATGCAGAACTTAGTATTTAATTTAACGGTATCATATTTTGTAATGTCGCGGGGCGTGTTTCATATCAAGGCTAGGAACATTACCAGAGCATGTTTTTGAGTCCCTGTTAATGGGTACATTACATTTTGGGTACCATAGTTGTTAAGGAGAGAGGAATTTTTAAGTGGCGTGTTCCCAGCCAGGTCCAAGGCTGGGGACATTACAAATTTTGTTTTCAGAGTGAATTCTCGTAGTGTTGTTTGGTAATGGGTATGTCACATTTAAAAAATAATGGAAAAAAGTATAACCAACGTAAAGGGGATAATTTAATTCATATGATTTATCAACATGGGATAGAAATTTCTTTAACAAATAGCATGAACATTTCTTTAACAACAACAAACCATTCAATATATTGTGATAAAATGTAGAATGTAACAAATCCTATCAGTTGTGACTCACTCAGCAAAAGGTTTCCATGCTAACATTTGTGATGATATCTCTCTTAAATATCCAATTTCATTTGAATATGAATATATGGTTAATATAAATGACACATTATTTTCCTTGCAAGAAGAGGAACAAGCTTATCCAAGTGATGGTGACCATGATGATCATTGAAAGAATTCCAATGTGGCTGAGACAAAGTAAGAAATTCATTCATCTTGAAAATGTTGTAAGGCATAGTTGGTTGTTCGACAACACAGGTATTCCAATAGAGGACAAACACCTTCAGTAACCACTTACATAACCAGATCAAATATCAATACAATGATTGTTTCATGTGGTAAAACCCATACGGGGAAACATCCACGACTCCATCCAACGCGGCCACTTGGAGAAATTTATTAATGCAAAAGAAAAAGATTACAGAGACATTTTACAAGAGATTTTCTCATAATCGATCATTAACAATTAACCCTCCATGCTCTTTAAATATAGATCATGGACCAATCAGGTGTTAATCCACAGATCAATGGCCGTTAATATCGAGGAGAGTATGAACCATTGGATCACTCTATGTCGGGAACATATCATGACCGTCGGATTTACTAACTACAAATGCATACTAATGCATACTAAAGAAACACACTAAGAAACACACTTTTACCTAACGACACATTAGACCAAGTAGATCTTAACTAACTCCTAAGTGTCTAAATATCCTAACATCCCCCCTTAAGAACAACTTGGGAAAGGATTGAAGGGCTTACAATGGTGACACAATAGGATAAGGAAGGAGGCATCAGAGCCTATCCCCCCTTAATGACAACTTCCTGAACTCCTAACATAGATCGAAGTTCGGAAAAAATTGCTTCTGTAATATACTTTGTGAAAATGTCTGCAACTTGATCTTCTGTAGGACAAACGAGAAATTCAATAACTTGATCATGAATGAGATTTCTGATGAAGTGCATGTGTAGCTCGATGTGTTTGATACACTGATGTTAAACTGGGTCTTTGGAAATCTTGATGGCACTTTGATTGTTGCAACAAAGTTTGGTCGGATGTTGTTACTGGAATCCAAACTCTAAAAGGATCTATCGAAGCCACAAGGCTTCCTGACTTGCATTTACCGCTGCTCGGTACTCTGCTTCTGCTGAAGAAAGTTCAATATCATGTTGTTTCTTACAAGCCCAAGTGATAGGTCCTAAAACAAGGCTGAAAACATACCCTGCAGTAGACTTTTGATCATTAAGGTCATCGGCCCAATCTGAATCAGTGAAACCAACCAATAAAGGATCCCCCCCTGAACTATAATGTATCCCGAACTGAATTGTACCAGGGACATAGCGAAGTATCCTTTTAGTTTCTTTCCAATGTCTTTCATGGGGTGTTTGCATATACTGGGAAACAATACCAACAAAAAGGGAAAGATTAGGATGGGTATGAGTCAAGTATAAGAGGCTACCAACTAACTGACGATACAGGGTGACATCAACTTTGGGAGAAGTACAGGTGGTAGTAACCTTGAATCCATACTAGAAGGGAAAATAAGTTGGTTTAGAATCGTCCATGTGAAAGTGACAAAGAAGGTCACAAGCATACTTAGATTGGGAAAGAAAAGTTCCTTCATTAGTTTGCAAAACTTGGAGGTTAAGGAAGTAGTGCAAAAAACCTAAGTATGTCATTTTCAAATTTCTTCTTAAGGCTAGTTTTCACATGGTTTAAAAGTTTTGAGTCACTACCATTAAGGATAAGGTCATCAACATAAAGGAAAAGGACTATGAGATGGCTTCCTACTTTCTTGGTATAGACATTAGGATCAGAATGGCATCGAGAGAATCTAGTGGAAATAAGAAAGTTGTCCATTTTGGCATACCAAGCTTGGGGAGCTTGCTTGAGACCATAAAGAGATTTCTTAAGGTAACAAACAATACTAGAGTCATTCTGGATATAGCCAAGAGGTTGTTCCATGTAGATTTCTTCTTCCAAATATTCATGCAAGAAGGTGGATTTAGCACCCATCTGATGGACCTCCCATTTATGTGAGGCAGCAAGGGCAAGAACAAGGCAGATGGAATTCATTTTTCCTATAGGGGAAAAGGTTTCATTATAGTCAATTCCTTCAACTTTGGAAATCCTTTGGCAACTAATAGAGCCTTGTGTCTTTCAACACTTCCATATGATGCATACTTAGTTCTGTAGACCCATTTACATATGACAAATTCTCTTCCTTTTGGAAGAGGTACAAGATCCCAAGTATCATTTTCCATTAAAGAACAATACTCTTCATTCATTATTGTATCCCAATATGGATGACCTGAAGCTTCTGCAAATGTCATTGGATCATGAGTTTTTGAAACATGAGCCAAAAGAGAAAAGGCTGGCTGGAACTATGAACGTGTCTGGCATTGATCTGAAGGATCACCGACAAGATCACCAATTGCTTCTCATGTTGAACAGACCCATCTAGGAAGTGGTGGAGCTGGTGCTGGTTCAGGTTGAAATGACTCATCTGGAGGAAGGTGAGCAGGTGGATTTTCATCCTCACTGTCATCATTTGAAGAATAAAACAGAATAGAAGATGGCTCGTAGGATGAAGAAGGAACAACCTTTGAATTAGGCTCCCAGGCCAATGAAGGCACAAACGCTGAATTAGGATCGCAGGCCAAGAGATTTTCATCAAATTTAACATCTCTTATAATAATAATTTCATTACAATGTGTTTGAAGAAGTCTATAACCTTTGACATCTTCAGAATAACCAACAAATATACACTTGTCACTTTTAGGCTACAATGTTTTCCTTTTCTCATCAGGAATGAGAGCCCATGCTATACTTCCAAATACATAGAAGTGACTTACATCTAGTTTAATTTTATTCCAAGCTTCTTCCAGTGTTATATTTTTAAGAGCCTTTGTGGGAGTGAAATTTAATATGTAATTTGCACAGTAGATTGCTTTTGCACAATACTTTAGACTTAATCCCTTAGAATGGATCATACAAGTAGCCATTTATTTTAATGTGCATTTCTTTCTCTCAGCAACACCATTTTTTTGTTGTGTATATGGAACAGTGTGTTGCATTTGGATTCCCTGTGTAGTGCAGTAACTTGTAAAATTATTGTGCACATATTCACCTCCATTATCTATTCTTAACCTTTGAATTTGATGTCCAGATTGCTTTTCTACAAGGGCCTTGTAGGCCAAAAAATTATCTCTTAAGTTTTAAGAAGTAAACCCAAGTACGTCTGGAAAAGTCATCAATGAAAGTTAAGAAAAAGTTAAGAAATACTTTCACCCAGAAAAAGAAGGAGAAGAAAGTGGACCACACAAATCATTGTGAACAAGCTACAAAGGACCCGAGGCATGCCAAGAGGCACATTTTTCAAAACTGTCCCAATGATGTTTGTTGAGAACAGAACCAGAAAAAACATGATATATGCATGAAACAAGAGGAAGACCAGTCACCATCTATTGATTTCATATTTGTTGCAATGAGCGATAGTTTAGAAGACCAAACCGCTCATGCCAAAGTTTGCTCAAGTCATCGCTATGAGAAATAAAAACTTATGAAAAAGATGATGACCCAAAGTTGTCAAACTTGTACAACTGGGTAATATCATCAACAATTCTAGTTGCAAGAACATGCTTAGAATCTTTTAGATCCTTGATTACAACTTGGTGAGGTGAAAACTCTATGGTTTTACCTTCACCTAAATGAGTGATTTGATATACTGATATAAGGTTACAAGAAATACATGGAACACATAATACATCATTGAAATGACCATTTTCTACTTGAACTGTTCCAAATCCTTCAACACTAAGAGATCTATCATCACCAACAAATACTTTCTTGGTGTTACATTCATTTAGAGTAAAAAACATGTCTCTATCCTTAGCCATATGATAAGATTCTCCAGAATCAATAAGCCACTTATCATAAGTAGAAGTAGAAGGTGTATTGAAGGAGAAACTAGAAGCAAAAAGTGCATGTCAATGAGAAGAAGAAGAAGAAGTAGAATCAATACTAATATTGTTCTTCTTCATCGTTTCTTCTAAAGCTACCATATTCTTGAAACATTTGGACTCATCATGACCATATTTATCACAAAAGTTGCAAGGTCTGTTAGTCTTCCTATTTTTATATTTTTCTTCTTTGTCTCCATTCAGAGAAAAAGTTGTTTGAGTGGGTTTGGGACCCTTATATTACTTGTTGTTGTGGAGAGGATGTTGCTTCTTGGGATTCTTGGGTTTATCTTTTTGTTGGGAAACTAAGTCTTTGTTGGAGGTACCCGTAGTGTTGATCACTCCAAGTTGTACAAGATTTTATTCCTCTCTAATCAAAGCAGCACAAAAGGAATCAAGAGTGGGTTTTTCGTAAGCTTTCCCTAAAGCCTCTCTCATGGCATAAAAGGTAGATACAAACACATAATATGAACTACTTAGCTTAGAAAGAATAAGATATATGAAATGATCTTCCTCCATTTTTATCTTACATTCTTCACATAAAATTATGACTATTTTAAACCTAGATAGATAGTCTCCAAGGAAAGAAAAATCACTTGGACTCAAGGTCAGTACTTGATTTTCTAACTATTGTGCTCGAATAATATTGAGTTTACTGAACATAGATTCAATATTTTCCCAAGCTTCTTTGGGGTCATCAATTTCTTGAAGGTGGTATCTTTATTTAGGAGAGATGGACATTCTGATTAGTCCACGAGCTTCATCACTCCTATTAGCCCATTTGGATTTCATATAATCATCAATGGGTTCTTTTTCCTTTCCCAAGGTAATCTGGTACAAACCTTTACTTCATAATAAATCTTCCATATGAGATTTCCATTGGAAGTAGTTGGTGTTGGTAAGCAAAACATTACTTGTACAATCCATATTAAATATGAAGATAATATGGATTTTAAAACTGAAAATGGTGATATGGATGGAAAGAGCTCAAAAAGATAGGTTGTTTTAAAAAAAACAACACTGAAAACAGACTTCGGATGTGAGAGTTATGCCCTTTAAAAAAAAAGCATAAACGGTAACCAAATGACCATGTGATAGTGTAAGTTTCTTTATGAAGTGACCCACTTTTATAAAGAGAAGTGGGGATCACATTTACAATGAAGTTACTTTATAACATAAAAGTTGCATAACTCTAAAATAAAATATTAAAGCTACTTATAGTGATTCACTTTTATACTTGAAGTGAAATACACTTTACAATTTTAGCATGAAGTTTTTCAAAAAAATGTAAAAAAAGAGAGACTTGAACTCAAGACCTCTTACTCAATAAGGAGAGCGTGATAGAAAAAATATCTTTTCACACAAGAAAAAAATTTCGCTTCTCGATGACAACAAGGGTTAGATCTTGGTTAGCTTGCACGAAAGATGCACCTTTTTCTATTTGTTTCTGATTTGACGAGATCGCACAGGGTGCGGTGAAAAGAGAATATGTAGATCTAAAAGAGTAGAAACCCATAAATAAATAATACAAAACTGAAATAAAACCAAAATACTACTTTGCAAAAATTTTAAAAATGTGAATTCAAGCTTTATACCTCCGGATCTGACTATAATGGTCGTATCTTGGGAAAAAAGAAACCTTTTCTAGTGAAATGAAAAGTGTTCTTGAATAAAACGCGTGCTCCAGACGCAATGGAATAGTCCTCTCATCTCAGAAATGTATGAAAATGATGGAAAATGGAGATGAGACAACTTGGATTCATGATCTCGATCTAAAATAGGAGCGGGTCTTCAAACAGGCTCTAATACCATGTTCAACAACACAGGTATTCCAACAGAGGACGAACACCTTTAGTAACCACTCACATAACCAGATCAAAGATAAAAACACTGATTTTTTCATGTGGTAAAACCCTTATGGGGAAACATCCACGGCCCCACCAACACAACCACTTGGAGCAGTTTATTAATGCAAACGAAAAAAATTACAGAGAGATTTTACAAGAGAGTTTCTCACAATCGATAATCGACAAATGACCCTCCATGCTCTTTAAATATATATCATGGACCAATCGGGTGCTAAGCCACGGATCAATGGTCATTAAGATCGAGGAGAGTATGAACCGTCGGATCACTCTATATCGGGAACATATTGTGACCGTCAAATTGTCCTAACGACAAATGCATACTAATTCATACTAAAGAAACACACTTTTACCTAATGACACATTTGACCAAGTAGATCTTAACTAAATCCTAAGTGTCTAAATATCCTAACATTGGTAGAAGACCCCCAAAATGAGAAAATGTTGATGAATGTTCTCTTTACAAAGGAAATGCAAAAGACACAATAATAACAGGTTTGATGAAAGTTAGCTTAAATTAGAAAAGGATCAGAAATTGCAACAAGGAAGGAAAGTACATTCACATGAGGAGTAGCACAATCTAAAGGGGAGCATCACAACAAAAGAACCTATCTAGAAGAAGATGAAGAATAAATATAGGCGGAGCAATTTCAGAAAGCAAGAGAAGGCAGAATAGTTAAAGGGGGAGACTAATAGTAAAACCGTGATAATTCAAAAGTAAAACAATAGGGGGGGGGGAGACTTAGTAGTATAATATATAGCTGCAACATCCAATTGTACCCAAATGTTGTTGATAAAGAATAAATTTCACTTCTTCCCAAGTGTGTTTTTAGCGACATAATATGATTTGGAGGTCAAGGGGAGAGTCTGCAGCAGAAGCACATTTCCCATCTTTATTCTGAAGAAGATACATAGAGAAAAAAAATAAAATGAGGCTGGAAATACCAAGAAAGTGTCATGATTACAATAAAACTCTCTCCCACATGTAGGAAGAAACACTAAAGAACCAAACATTAATATTCAGTATAATAACATGCTATTTGAATTCAAGGATGTACTTTGCGCATGGATTTTCCAGTATGGGGGGGCACCACTCTACAACAAAACCTGAATTTATGCACATTGCATTAGCTGCAAATGGATCATATTCGCTTGAGGAAACGATGCATACCATCACATAGAAATTACTTTTCTTGGCATTGAATGTAACTTTTAAAGGAGCCCCATTCGTTATTGTAACAGGGAGACGTTTTCTTTTGTGAACATGCACATAGTTAAACTTCACAATGGATATCGATGGTATTATGTTTAACAATGGTTTTTATGTGCATAACGAAGGATGAATGAGAGAATCCTCAAAGTATTTCCTTGTCATTACTGTCAATTCGAGAAAATCATATAAATATATTTTCTCTAGCATTTTCACACAATGAAAGAGGGAGCAGTGCAAGAAATTGAGCGTAGACACAACAACATTCAGATAGGGGGACTCACTCTCAGGATGTGCACATTCAAAAGGGAAGTTCCCTTTTCCATTGATGTCAAAGGGGGAGAAAAATACAGTTGTGACAAAGAGGATCATACTTCAAGGGGGAGTGAAAGCCAAATGAACACGCTGACAAGGGAGAAACAGAACAATAGAGTTCCCATGAATGAAAAAAGGGTAGTTTGTTAAGTATATTTTGTCATTTATGTCAAAATGATCTTAGACACGATCATTTATAATGCAATAATAAACATAGGAATTTGTGAAATCATGAAAATAGAAGTGTGCAAAAGGATCAAAGGATCAACAATGTAGAAAAGGATAAATGACGCAGAAGGCATGACACAAAGCATGGTGCAAATATAGAGTAATTCGTGAAAGGATGACAACACAATGGAAGTGCACAAAAGGCGGAAATGATCAATGGTGTAAAGTTGGTGCACAAGAAGAGGAAGTGAACAAAAGGATTGCAAAGGAAGTCCGTGGAAGGATTCTTTCTATTTTACTATTGCAAATACAGATGAAATCGAACTCCTAGAAGAAAATATGAAAGGTGAAAACATAATTTTGTATAATGATCAAGGGATCAACAACACAAAACAAATCACAAAAGTGATTTAGTCTGTCGAGAGTGCACGTAGAATAGGAGGATAACCTATGACACAATTTAGAAGTGAAGTGGAATGTGACAAATTCCCTTTTCTACGATCGTGGAATGACTCAGTGGATGTTGATGCAACAACAAGACAATGTTTTGAGTAAGTGATAAGTGACATAGTGAATTGTGATGGAGTGTGTGGAAGACCATGCATATGAAAATATGAAGGGAACCTTTAAATAGTTTTACAAATGGTGTAGTGGAGTGTGGTGAGATGTAGTTCAAAGTAGAATGAGAAAGAACAAGTCACCGAGGGAACTTATAGTCTGATGGGGAAATTCAATAAGAATATTGTAGGACAAGTGCAATAGGATGAATACTTGTGACTTGATTCCTTCTCTTTATATGCGTAGTGGATGCTTTGTATACTATAATGAAATTATTGTGTCATTCTTCAGGATATGCTCAGATAATATGGAGCACAATCATAGGAATACTTGGTCCATTTTATTTAGTAAAAGTATTTCCACAATGTAACAGTCATCCGTCCACATTATTTATACAAAATTTTAATTGGAAGGATTTAGATATGGTCAAAATTTTCACATAATATAATCATCAGGCTTTATTTAGACAAAATCACAACTAACGAGATTTTGATGTGGTAAAATTTTGTCCACATTGTAATTGTTATGTGTCCACATACAAGGAGGTGAACTCAGGAAAGTCAGTATAAGTATGGATGTGCTCTAATCATGGATGTGTTTTGTTGATACAATGAACGATCAAGGTTCTAAGGAGCCGAACAAGAGATATGTCAGATTACCTTGAGGTACAAAGAAAAGCCTCAAGAAAACTCAATTTGTACACACAAATTGTTTAGAGAAAAATGAATATAGGGAGGCAGGGTGGTGTAGGGGAGGTGACTTGTGTCCTCACTCAACAAGTTGGTTCCTGAGAGTAATGGTGTCCTCACTAATTACTACAAGTTGAAGCTTGCAATTTTTCTGGGTGGCAGGGTGGTGCTACGGTGAGTTGGAGTTCATTAAGGATTTATGTCCTCTCTACAAGTTGGATCCTGTGTTATAGGGATTTGATGATTCCTTCGAGTTGGTGATGGTAAATTTAGGGGATTTGAGCCTCCTTTGAGTAGGTGATCATAAAATGAATGTAACTCTTGATCGATATAAGAAGAAGAGTATTTGTGGTTTTTTTCCCATATTGGTTTCCATGTAAAATATTTGTATACTATGTTCTTTTGTTATGGTTAATTCTCTATAGTGCTTGTCTTTAAGTTATGGTTAATTATTTTCATAGTTTATGATTGAGTATATGATGACTATTTAGATCATAAAAAGAAAAAGTTGTGAAAATCTATGTAATATTGATTCACCCCCACTCTCAGTATTACCGAATATTCTAAAAATTGGTATAAGAGAAGCTTCCTTCAGTACCAGACTAACCACTGAAAGGAACACCCTTACAACACACATGGGAAAAGAAGACCTTTCATCAAAAGGAGCTCCTTGGTTTGATGGATCAGACTACTTTACATGGGGTGTAAATATGAAGGGATTTTTGCAATCTCTTGAGGCTAATGTCTAGAATATAGTTAACAATGGATACACCCCTCCAAAACCTAGGCCAAAAGGAAATACTGCAAAAATGTTACATAGATTCCATGCAATAGCAAGGAATTCCATTCTGAGTAGCTTATCATGTGATTTGAAATCTAAGGTAGGGCCACATTCTTTAGCCAAAGAACTCTGGGAAAAACCATCGGATTCATATTCAATAAAAAAATCTATAAATGTTGACCAAATAAATGAAGAAGATAGAAAGGGAGAGAAACCAAGAAAAGAATCATCTTTAAACAACCCATATGAAGATCGACCCAGATTGAAATATGATGATACAAGCCTTGAAAGAGCATCTCGTAAGTATCCTTGCGACATAACATATATTTCCTCCTTCGCAAATGAATATTGTGGTCCACCTTGTCATGTTTCATTGAAACCTGAACAAGAGATCTAGCTAAAGAAAATAGAAACAAAGCTTCTCAAGAAAGGAAGAGCGATTCAATATGGAAGAATGATAAAATATATTCACACTACTCCAATGAGTTAATCAATGAATGAATAATTGATATAATGAATGAGTGGAATACACTCATATACAGGAAGGAACATTCCATAATTAATAAAATAAATCAAGTAGTTAGATTTTCTTAAGAATGCATGCATGCATAATAGTGATGGTCAAAATAGATAGTTGTAAAATAGAACTAGTCAGTCAACTCCCACTGAACTAGTGTGTCGAAAATATAAATTTCTCCAACACCCCCCCTGAAATTCACTATGGAGTAAAAATGAGTCTCGACTACTAGGAAATATTAGGTAATCATGTACAATGCAACTAATGAACACTGGATAAAAATGAGGAAAGAGGGTAAACAACGTGGGAGCAAACCCCCCCCTCAAAATAAAATGCATCAAAAGAAGAAAAGGAAATTGCTAGGAAACTTTGTAAGTACTCTCCATATGTGTAAGTAGAAAATAGGATTCATTCTCAACAAAATTAGTGAATTTATACAACCTTGATTTGGGATCCCCCTCACCAATTGAAATAATGACATTGTCATGCATATCAAGTACATAAACTTAATCTGATGTAAACACAACCTTTTTAACTTTTTGATGTTGGACACACCTACCACACTTAGACGGGGGGGTGAATGAGTGCGGGGATATTTTTCCCAAAACTTCCTTGTTACACAAAACCTCGTTAGTTAACATTCAAATTTTGCTCATTACTCATTGTTGTCATTTATAATCAGTTAGATGTGAATACATATCAGCAACATATCATCAACAAATCATCTCCACAAGGAACATAAAGAACACAAGATGTATGTACAATTTTTCTTTTTATTATGGACTTCAATCTGGGGATTTTTTAGCAACAACTGAATAGACTACAACTCTACAAGGGAACCATATCTATATGAAAGACTCAGCTTACATTCCCAGCACCAACTGAGATGAGTCAACAATCCTCAACAGATATCAATCTGTCAACATAAACAAGTGCATCAACCATGCACCAACCTGTGCCAAACAACCTATAATCAACATGTACCATAAACAAGTGAATCCAACCATGTACCAAGTATATACCAATAATGTGTCAACTACTCATCAACAATGACTCATCAATATGTACCAACATCATCAACTATACACCTCATGCATCTGCCAACTCATCAACTGCTTGTCTCAACCATGACTAGTTTTGGATTAGTCAACAACCCCAACTTGAAATAATCATAACTTTGTACATGTAATGAATAAAGTTATGAAACTGATAAAAAATGTTCTTTAGTGTTTTTTATGCAATTATTCCAAGTGGAACTACTTGGAACCTCTCAGAAAAGGATTTATAGCAAAAAGGACATACCTTGTTGAATTATGGCTTATTCTAAGGAGAGACCTTGTAGAGTGTGCCCCACACAAAATATTCATTGAATTTATCTGAAACTATTACACAACATACTAAATATTGTACCCTAACCAACACATTTTGTCTCACTAAATTTGGATATGTTTTGAAGAATTTATGACATTTTTACCTGAAACACCTATTTTTGACTAGTTTCAGGACTAGCCACAAACCATATTTTCCACGGAGTGTAACTCCCAAAATACAACGACCCACAAGATTAATTTTTTACCACATATAATTGGCTATGTTTTCTAAATTTCATAGCAATTTCATGGTCTGAATCATTATAGAAAAAACATTATAGCGAAAATGGTGAGATGACCTGTAAATAACATAGCTTAGAAAGCATCATCAAAAGAATTTATCCTCCCTTCAATTCTGACCCTCTTTTTTTCACCTTCCTTATGAAATTCAACTTAGATATCCTTGGTTACCTCAATCACCTATAGATATTCAATAGTCGCAAGTGTTCCACACCAAAAATGCTCAAGAAGCTCTCCATCAATACTCCAAAAGATATTCTCACAAGAAGCTCTCCATTGATCCACAAAAAAGATGATCTACAAGAGACCATTGCTATCTTATTTGTACTTTCATCCTCTAGGTCACTTAACCCATTTTTAGGTCACTTAACCCATTTCCAGGTCACTTAACCTATTTTCCTTATTTTAGGGTTAACCAGTTTCCATAAATAGAAATTTCTCCAATATTTTATCATTTAAATATTCCTTCTTGATTTTCTCATCTTAGTTTATCATTTCTTGATTTTTTTTTCACTTCTCTTTATTATTTAAATAATCCACCTTGACTTTGTCACCTTACTTTATCATTTAAATAATGATTTCTTCTTTTAGGTCACTTAACCCATTTCTAAGTCACTTAACCTATTTTCCTTATATTTAGGGTTAACCTCTTTCCATAAATAGAAGGTTCTCCAATACTTTATCATTTAAATATTCCTTCTTGATTTTGTCACCTTGCTTTATCATTTCTTGATTTTGTCACTTCTCTTTATTATTTAAATAATTCACCGTGACTTTGTCACTTTACTTTATTATTTAAATAATGATTTCTTCTTTTAGGTCACTTTGACTTCTTTGACCTTGGGGGCTTCAAGCCTTCATTTGGGGGTCCTTCATCTTCATAAGGCCATAACTCTCAAACCATGGGGAGTTATGTGACATGCCACATACCACCAAAAATGGCATGACGAGCACTATCCATCTAGGATAGTTTCACCAACAATTTCCTTGATCTTCATCTCATTATTCCACATACAAGCATGGGTCCTCCAACCATTCTTCTAGGATAACTCAATCCGTAAAGCATCTTCCTGTTAGGGATTTCACCATAAGGGGACCACTTTGGAGTTCATCCATTTGTGCACCTTATCAATCATGATAAGAAAATAATGAGTCATCTATACATTTTTCCAACAATTCATCATATACCAATGAAAAAACAACGATCCATCTTCATCGTGTATCAATGACAACTCATTGATCCATCTTCATAATATCAATGATAACTCATTGATCCATCTTCATCTATGCATTCACATCAAGGAAAATACATATTATATTACATCAATCATCAATCAATCAATCCTTTGACATCAATCAATCACTTTACATCAATCAATCAAACCATTGGCATCAATGACAACATGGTCCAACAATATCCCCCTTTGGCATTGATGGAAATACCAACATTGATGTCAACACCAATTACCAATTATTGATGTCAACATGTAGATAAGGCATGCTCTACATCAATAGTCAATGTGACTATCTCTCCCCATCAATAAACATCAATCACATCAATGTGATTAACTCTCCCCCTTTGACATCAATGGCAAAGGGACATTCTCATCTTAGGGCTTCTCCCCTTGCTTGAACTCTACTTGGCACTTCTCCCCCTGTTTGAATGACTTTGATCTTCCTCTGAATAATCTCTCTCCTTTTGAACAAGGGATATCACTCTAAAGTAGCACTGAAGATACATCGAACATACTCCCCCTATGACCATTTCTCCCCTTGAAATTATGCTCCTGTGTTCTTTCTTCAAGTATAGGGCTCTTTTCTAGGTATGCATGTGATAAATATCTCCTCCTAGAACCATGGGAAGAAGAATGACTCCCCCTATGGGTATGTCTCCCCTATCTTTTCTGCAATATGAACATTGTGCTACCATATAACGATCCTTGGACCTATTCATGCATCAAACTCATGCCATACCAAGCATCATGAAGAAAAATATATGTCAACAATGAAATAAATAATCATGAGAAAAATATCAACCAAGTACATCCTATACAAAATGTGTGCTCATCATGGACAACACCTATGTACATCAACATCATGCAATGTGCCAAAAGATATCATGCATGGAATGTGTCAATCATATGCCTTTATCAACATGCCAATATGTGCATATACCAATATGCCAACCATGTGCATCTACCAATATTCCAACTATGTGCATCTACCAACATGCCAAACAATGTATCATATCACTCATGATATGTCTCCATCATGAACCAAGTGCCACAATCAGGTATCTCAAACAAATGCCAATTGTTGTGCTAATCAAGTAGTACCAATGGTGTAGTATCATCAAGAATATGTCATCTATGAGTGTACCAAACATGTACATTACCATGCACCAATACCACAAAATGATGAATCCCATATATGTATGCCAAATCCTCCATAAAACATGTGCCAATCAATCTGCTAGCAGGTGCCTCTTCCAATGTACTAGAAAAGTATCAATCATGCATCAACTATAGATCAACAATGATGTACAACATGATCACCTCATCAACTCACCAACCATATGTCCCAACATGTAGCCTAATCCACTTGAATAATGCATGCACCATGATATCAACATATGCTTCCAATAATACATCATAATATATATTAATGAAACTCAAATATGTACCAGCCATGAACACCAATAGATCAACATCAATCCATACTCATGGGTTAGTGTCATGCACTCGAGATTTTATTTTACATAATCCAATAGGTGAACACTTAACCTACAACAAATAGTGTCAGAACCTGCAACAAACAATGTCAGACCCTGCAACAAAGTGTTATACCATCACATCAAGTTGCAATCCATGCGCATAGCCTTTTTCTCAAGGCTTTACCACATATACGCAGTCTGTTTCACAATAGCTCACATATTTATGTGACATATACAAGGTCATCCTGCATATGTACACGACTGATACCACTATCACCCACGTATGCTTCAGTAAATGAATTACTTGAGCTTCCCTTCAATATTTCATTCCATTCTGGCTCCTCTATCTTCTTCACCCACTTTTGTAGATGTCTCTGCTCCTCAGAACTTGAGCTCTGAGCATCCATATTTTCAAATATGTCTCCCTTCCTTACTTCATTCTTTCTTCTAGGTATGCTATTTGAAGTTCTCATCATGGACTTTCTTCTTGTGTTCCAACACTTATGGGATTTGTGGATAAATCCACTACAGCTGTAGCATCTCATAGTGTTACAGTGAACAACATTTTTTCCTACTTGATCACATATCCAACACCTCATGGTGTTATAAAATATTCCATTATATCTCCTTTCATAATATCTACATTCAAAATCTTTGTGACCATATCAATTACAAGAATAGCAATGCCCATGAAAAATACTTCCATACCTTTTCTTTGGTGTCCCAAGAATAGCTTCTTGATGTCTTCCTTTCTTTGTTCTTTTGAAATTTTATTTTCCTTGTGTAGATGGTTTCTTTGCAACATTGTCTTCCTTCTTTGATGGATTTACCTCATTCTTCTTTGAGGTGCTTTCTTCAGCATGTGTATCTTCTCCTTTGTATCCAAGACCTAATTTATCATATGGTGATGTTTGACTTTCTAAGATCTTATCCAATATTAGTGAGCTATTCAAGAATTTGTTTGAATTTTCTACCTTCTTTCTAAGGTCAACATTTTTAGCTTCTATATTACAACATGACTCTACCTTTTCATTTATTTGATTCTTCAATAGTTCCTCTATTCTTTTGGCTTCTTCAATTTGGGTCTTGAGATGGACAATAATTTCAAAACTTTTTCTAATCTCATCATCTACCTTAACATTTTCTTTTTCATTCTTTAGTCTTGTGATTTTTTCTTCCTTTCCTTCTAGTTGAGTCTTATTTCTCTCTTTGAGCATTTCCTTTAACATCAAGATGTACCTTGGACTCCTCCTAAGAAAAATTTTAGTGTTATCTGAAAGATAGTTATAGTGTGTATAAAAATGATCACTTCTATATCTATATAAACCCTCTTCAATTTCCTTTTGAAGTTATAATAGATTTTCTTCTATTCTTTCCATGGGATAAATATCATCAAACTTTACACAAACTGTTTCTAGATCATCTTCTTCACTTGAGAAAAATTCAACATCATCACATTTTGAATCAATGCAATCAAGAGTCTTTGGAGATTCTTTACCTTCATTTGAATTATCTTCAATATCTTTCTTCTTTCCAACATCATCACATGATTCTTTTCCTTTAAAATCATCACATATGCAATCAAGAGTTAGAGATTCCTTACCCTTTATAATCTTGACGGAGTGGTCTTCAACATCTTCTTTCTTTTTTTTATATGTCTCCTCTAGACTTAGCCATAGATCCTTGGCGGAAGTGCATTGTCCCATGCTCTCTTTGATAGGGCTTGAAATTCCACTAAGAATGGTATTGATAGCCAATGCATCATTCTTCATTCCTTCCCTTTGAGCTGAAAACTTTGACTTGTTCTTCAACAGAACTGATCCACCAATGGTTGCCTTCCAAATAGCCGCTACCATTGTCTTCAATTACACTCTCATATCTATTCTCCAAGTAGAATATTTTTCCTCATCAAGGATTGGTATGTCATCATCCATTTTTGTGTCTATGATCTCCTTCAATATTGTTAAGGCTTGTAGTGAAGGCCTCGCTTTGAAACCAATTGTTGGACACACCTACCACACTTAGAGGGGGGGGTTGAATGAGTGTGGGGATCTTTTTCCCAAAACTTCCCTCTTACACAAAAACTCCTTAGTTAACATTCAACATTTTCTCATTACTCATTTTTTCCATTTATAATCAGTTAGATGTGAATACATATCATCAACAAATCATCTCCACAAGGAACACAAAGAACACAAGATGTATGTACAATTTTTCTTTTTATTATGGACTTCAATGTAGGAATTTTTCAACAACAACTGAATAGAGTACAAATCTACAAGATCACCAGCTCTATATGGAAGACTCATATTCCATTCTCAGCACCAACTGAGATGAGTCAACAATCCTCAACATATATCAATCTGTCAACATAAACAAGTGCATCAACCATGCACTAACCTGTGCCAAACACCCTGTAATCAACCTGTACCATAAACAAGTTCATCCAACCATGTACCAAGTATATACAAATCATGTTTAAACTACTCATAAAAAATGACTCATCAATATGTACCATTGTCATCAACTATACACCTCATGTATGTGCCAACTCATCAACAGCTTGTCTCAAGCATGACTAGTTTTGGATTAGTCAACAACCCCAACTTGAAATAATAATAAATTTGTACCTGTAATGAATAAAGATCTGAAATTGATATACAATGTTATATAGTGTGTTTTATGCAATTACTCCAGGTGGCACTACTTGGAACCTCTCAGAAAAGGATTTATAGAAAAAATGGCATACCTTGTTGAATTATGGATTATTCTAGAGAGAGACCTTGTAGAGCGTGCCCTGCACCAAATATTCGTTGAATTCATATGAAACTATTAAAAAACATACTCCATATTGTACCCTAACCAACACATTTTGTCTCACTAAATTTATAACTGGTATGAAGAAGTTATGATATTTTTACCCGAAACACCTATTTTTGACTAGTTTCAGGACTAGCCACAAACCATATTTTCCACGGAGTGTAACTCCCAAAATACAAAGACCCACAAGATTAATTTTTTACCACAAATACTTGAGTATGTTTTCTCAATTTAATAGAAATTTCACGGTCTGAATCATTATAGGAAAATATTTATAGCAAAAATGGTGAGATGACCTGTAAATAACATACCTTAGAAAGCATCATAAGAAGAATTTATCCTCCCTTCAATTACGACCCTCTTTTCTTCACCTTCCTTCTGAAATTCAGCTTATATATCCTTGGTTACCTCAGTCACCTATATATCTTCAATATTCTCAAGTGTTCCACACCAAAAATGCTCAAGAAGCTCTCACAAGAAGCTCTCCATTGATCCACAAAAAGGACGATCTACAAGAGACCATTGCTATCTTATTTATACTTTGATCCTCTAGGTCACTTAACCCATTTTTAGGTCACTTAACCCATTTCTAGGTCACTTAACCTATTTTTTTTTATTTTAGGGTTAGCCACTTTCCATAAATAGATTTTTCTCCAACATTTTATCATTTAAATATTCCTTCTTGATTTTCTCATCTTACTTTATCATTTCTTGATTTTTTTCACTTCTCTTTATTATTTAAATAATCCACCTTGACTTTCTCACCTTACTTTATCATTTAAATAATAATTTCTTCTTTTAGGTCACTTAACCCATTTCTAGGTCACTTAACCTATTTTCCTTATTCTGAGGGTTAACCGCTTTCCATAAATAGAAGGTTCTCCAATACTTTATCATTTAAATATTCCTTCTTGATTTTGTCACCTTACTTTATTATTTCTTGATTTTGTCACTTCTCTTTATTATTTAAATAATCCACCTTGACTTTGTCACTTTACTCTATCATTTAAATAATGATTTCTTCTTTTAGGTCACTTTGACTTCTTTGACCTTGGGGGCTTCAAGCCTTCATGTGGGGGTCCTTCATCTTCATAAGGCCATAATTCTCAAAACATGAGGAGTTATGTGACATTCCACATACCACCGAAAATGGCATGGCAAGCACTATCCATCTATGATATTTTCACCAACAATTTCCTTGATCTTCATCTCATTATTCCACATACAAGCATGGGTCCTCCAACCATTCTTCTAGGACAACTCAATCCGTAAAGCGTCTTCCCATGAGGGATTTCACCATAAGGGGACCACTTTGGAGTTCATCCATTTTTGCACCTTATCAATCATCATAAGAAAATAATGAGTCATCTATACATTTTTCCAACAATGCATCAAATACCAATGAAACCACGACGATCCATCTTCATCATGTATCAATGAAAACTCATTGATCCATATTCATCGTATCAATGACAACTCATTGATCCATCTTCATCTATGCATTCTCGTCAAGGAAAATTAATATTATATTACATCAATCATCAATCAATCAATCCTTTGACATCAATCAATCACTTGACATCAATCAATCAAACCATTGGCATCAATGACAACATGATCCAACATCTGAGTGATCTGATAAACTAAGAGTAGATTCATAGAAAGATTTGGAAGATGTAAAACATTCTCAAAACTTCCATTATCGAGTTCCACTCTTCCCTCTCCTCCTAGTACAAATGGAGTATCATTCCCCATGCGAATAGGGGGTCTTAAGCATAAACGCAAAGAAATAAACATTTTTTCTTTTTCTACCATATGATGTGATGCACCAAAATCTATAATCCATGAATCATATGTGGAATTAATTGCAATAATATCATGATGATTACCTTTCTTAGTAGTGTGATCTTCTTCATTCTGCTTGACTCCTTTTGGAATTAAGTTTCCAAGGTTATTCTATTGAAGTACGTGTGACATAAGATTGATCTATTTCTTAATGCATGTGGATTCTTCATGATTTGGTTTATTGCATTTAGTGCACTGCTTTCCCTTCTTCTTATTCTTGCAATTTGAAGAGTGTTTGGAACTTGAATAATATTTAAAGGGTTTGGAATATTCCTTCTTCTCATTATGTTTCTCCATTTCATTTTGTTTGGATGATCCTTTTCCACCATGCATGGTGAGTGCATGTGATTTGGGATTCTTTATTAGGCCCATATTAATGATTTTTTCCTTCTCATGTGTGAGAGAATCAATGGATTGATCCATGGTATGCATCTTACAATTTTTTCCCATGAGATATCTACCAAAATGGAAAGTGGAGACATAGAAAGAATATTTTGGTCCTAGCTTAGCCAATGTTGGATTACTAAGAGGGGGGGTGAATCAATAAAAGTGTAATTATAATCCTTTTTCTTCAAATGTTATATCAATGTAGAATTATTATCCAATAATGAGAAGTAATAAATAAACAATCACACACATACAAAGTACACCATTGTTTTATGTGGAAATCCAAATCAGGAGAAAACCACAGAATGCTTCTTCTTGTATGTCTTGAAGAATTACATTCATTGGAAGCACCAACTTCCTTTGTTTTCTAGCTGCAACTGGAAGGAGGCTCCAACCCCCTATTTTCTCAAGATACAACCTAAGGGAAGCTCCAACTCCCCAATTCTCTGGCTACAACCAGAAGGAGGCTACAACCCCCTATGTTCTCCGGCTACAACCACCTGTCTTTTCCCCGTCTTGCCACCCTGAAGTATAAATAGAATGATGCAACCACTGTCACACTATCACTATGAGATATACCACTTTAAACCTATACCAATAATTTGAACCATGCATCAACTTGTACCTCAAACTGTAATCAACTTGTACCATAAAGAAGTGCATCAACCATGCACCAACCTGTACCAAACAACCTTTAATCAACCTGTACCATAAAAAAGTGCATCCAACCATGTACCAAGTATGTACCAATCATGTGTCAACTACTCATCAACTATGACTCATCAATATGTACCAACATCATCAACTATACACATCATGTATGTGCCAACTCATCAACTACTTGTCTCAACCATGTACTCAACATGTACATCAACCAAAATCCCTCATCAATTTCATCATCCAAACCTTATTTTTATCTTTGTAATATACCTGGTGTATATGATCACATTCATACAAACCTTCAATAACTTTAACAACAATATACTATCATTTTCATAAAACATTTCTTTAGTCTCACATGCCTTGTTTTGGATTAGTCAACAACCCTAACCTGAAGTAATCATAACTTTGAACATGTGATGTATAAATATCTGAAACTGATACATAATGTTCTTTAGTGTGTTTTATGCAATTCCTCTAGGTTTCACTACTTGCAACCTCTCATAAAAGGAGTTATAGAAAAAATGGCATACCTTGTTGAATTCTGGATTATTCTAGAGAGCGACCTTGTAGAGCGTTTCCCGCATGAAATATTAGTTGAATTAATCTAAACTAGTTACATAGAATACTAATAACTATAAACTAACCAACACATTTTGTTTCACTGAATTTGGATCTCTTATGAATAATTTATGACATTTTTACTCGAAACACCTGTTTTTGACTAGTTTCAGGACTAGCCACAAACCCTATTTTCCGCAAAGTGTAACTCCCAAAATACAACGACCCACAAGATGATTTTCTTACCAACGATACTTGGATATTTTTTCTCAATGGAATAGAAATTTCACAGTCTGAATCATTATAGAAAAAAAGTTATAGCAAAAATGGTGAGATGACCTGTAAATAACATACCTTAGAAAGCACCATCAAAATAATTTATCCTCCTTGCATTTCGGCCTTCTTTTCTTCACCTTCCCTCAGAAATTTAGATTAGATATCCTTGGTTACCTCAGACACCTATATATATTCAATATTCCCAAGTGTAATTAAAATGAGAGAGCCTTGCCTCTTATTTATACTCTCCAAGTAGCTTCCTTAAAAACATCTTCTAGGTCACTTGGGTCACTTTCCTTATTTTAGGGTTAACCCACTTCTAATTTCTCCATTAAATTTATTATTGAAATAATTTATTTTTTATTCACATTGAATGATAATATACTCATCACTTCACTTTATTATTTACCTTTTAAAAACTCTTAAACCACTTTGACTGCTTTGACCTTTTGGAGCTTCTAGATGACATATGAGGGTCCTCCAACTTATTAAGGCCATAAATCTTAAACCGTGAGGAGTTATGTGACATTCCACATACCACCAGAAATGGAATGACATGTACTATCCATATATAATAGTATTACCTTCAAATATAGCAAAAAACATACCGTTATCCATCAAATAAACTTGGGTCCATTACCCAAACCTAGGTTCTCCAACTTCACATGGTCATAACTCTCTAACCGTGAGGATTTATGTGGCGTTCTGCATACCACCGGAAATGGAATGACAAGCACTATCCATCTACCATAGTTTCCCTGAAAAATTCACTATCCTTAATCTCACTATTCCAAAATTAAGCATGGGTTCTCTTACTCCGCAAAGCGTCTTCCCATGAGGGCTTTCACCATGAGGGGACCAATTTGGAGTTCATCCATATTTACTTCTTATCAACCATGAAAAAAGAATATTGAGTCATATTTACATCAAACAATCTTGGTTCCATTACCTAAACCTTTGTGCTATGAGCATTTCTTCAAGGGTTGACATCAATGACAACTAACCTTAATAAACAATCTCCCCCTTTGGCATTGATAGAAACACTCTGATGCAATACTGAAATCATATCACTCATGCTTCCCCTGGAACCATGCCTTTGTCCTCTGCATCTGATAAATATACTCCTCCTGGAACCATGCCTCTGTTCTCTACATCTGATAAATCTCTCCCCCTTTGTCATCAATGGAAAATGTATCTTTCCATCCGGGGCTGCTCCCCCTGACTGAATTGTCCTCTTATGGTGCTTCCTCGTGTACATCTAAGACATATAAGATAAGCATTCAAAAATAATTCAAAAAGAATTAATTTTTGAAGTAGAAATAACTCCAAGTCTTTGGTGAAGATATTCAAAATCTTCCCATGGAAGTGGTTTTGTAAAGATGTCTGCCACTTGTTCTTTTGTTCCCACATACTCAACTTTGATGTTCTTTTCTGCATCCTGTTCCTGTAGAAAGTGATACTTGATTGGAATGTGCTTCGTCTTGGAGTGCATCACTGGGTTTTTTGAGATACTGATGGCACTTGTATTATCACAATATATTGGAATGGGCTCATCATACTCAACCTGTATATCTGTCAAAGTTTGTTTCNGAAAGTGATACTTGATTGGAATGTGCTTCGTCTTGGAGTGCATCACTGGGTTTTTTGAGATACTGATGGCACTTGTATTATCACAATATATTGGAATGGGCTCATCATACTCAACCTGTATATCTGTCAAAGTTTGTTTCATCGAAAGAACCTGTGTACAACATGTTGCTATTGCAATATACTCTGCCTCGACTGTAGATAGAGATACTGATGATTATTTATTGCTTATCCATGATACCAGTCACTTACCTAAGTAGAACGTTGATCCATTGGTGCTCCGTCGATCATCAATACAACCTCCCCAATCTGCATCTGTGTAGGCAATAAGTGATAGATCTTTTCCTTTTGGATACCATAATCCAAACTCATATGTTCTTTTGAGATATATGAAGATCCTCTTTACTGCTAATACATGTGATTCCTTTGGTGCTTCTTGAAATCGTGCCACCTGTCCAACTACCTACATTACATCTGGTCTGGATGTTGTCACATATAGTAGGCTTCCAATCATTGACCTATATTTCCTCTGATTTATTGACTTTGAATCATCATCTTTGCTCAACTTACAATTGGTTTGCATGGGAGTGATAACTGGTTTGGAATATTCCATTCCAAATCTCTTTAGCATTTCACTGATATACTTGGTTTGAGAAATAAGAATTCCTTGGTTTCTTTGACGCATCTGAAGTCCCAGAAAGAAGGATATTTCTCCAAGTAACAACATTTCAAATTCATTCTGCATGTCTTTTGCAAATTTTCGGCTTAACCTGTCATCATCACTACCAAAAATAATATCATCAACATAAACTTCAATTAATAAAATATTACCTTGACTTACCTTGATGTAGAGGTTGTTGTCTGCACTTCCTTTTCTGAACCCTGCCTGCTGCAGATACTTATCCAGTCTGGAGTACCATGCTCTAGGAGCCTATTTTAGACCATACAAGGCCTTCTTTAATTTACACACATATTTTGTGTTCTCTGACAACTAAAATCCTTCTTGTTGTTTAATGTAGACTTCTTCTTCAAGTTCCCCATTCAGAAAAGATGATTTTACATCCATCTGATATACTTTAATATTTTTGGAGCATGCATAAGCTAAAAGAAAACAGATTGCTTCCATTCTGGAAAGTGGGGAAAATGTCTCTTCAAAGTCGATTCCTTCAATCTGTGCATATCCTTTACATACCAATCTAGCTTTGTTCCTTGTAACCTATCCATCTTCATTTAATTTATTCCTAAAAACCCATTTTGTGTTGATCACATTCTTATTCTTTGGTCTTGGAACCGATTTCCAAGTGTCATTTTTCTCTATTTGATCTAAGTCTTCATCCATGGACTTATTCCAAAATTCATCCTTGTTGGCTTCTTCAAAACAGTTTGGTTCAATTGTAGATAAGAGTGCTAGGTGTGTTTGTTCTGGTGAACCGATTTTTCTTCTAGTCTCAACTCCTGCATCTTTGTTTCCAATAATATGATTTGAAGGATGATTATTCTATACTCATTTGCTAGGTGTCTTTGGAGATACTTGTTGAACTTTCTCTTCCGCTTCTGTCGGATTCTCTTCATATTCATCTTCCTTTTCTACTTCGTTTTCATCTTCTTCTTCGAAAATTTGTGACATTGATTTGTTTTCTTATTCCTTTTATGTTGGTCTTCCTATTTCATCAATTGTTACGTTTATGCTTTCCATAACTTTGTTTAATCTTAGATTGTAACACTTTTATTATTTCCTTGTACTTGAGTAACCAACAAGTATTTCTTTGTCCACATGAGAGTCAATCTTTCCCATTCTTAAATATTCTCTTTTGATGTAGCATTTTCTTCCAAAACCTCTAAAGTGCTTCACATTTGTTCGTGTTCCTTTCCATAGCTTGTAGGGATTTTTATCAGTGTTGTTTCTGAGCATTACTCTGTTTTGAATGTGAACTATTGTATGCACTGCCTGTGTCCAAAAAATATATGTCAACTTTGAATACATTATCATTGTTCGATCCATTTCTTGTACTTTCCTATCCTTTCTTTTAACAACTCCATTATGTGGAGGTGTCCTAGAGACGAAGAATTTCCTTTTTATTCCATGATTTCTGCAATAGTCCATAAATTCCTTTGAGGTGAATTCTCCTCCATTATCCGATCTTAAGCATTGGATTCTTGAATCCATCTGGTTTTCAACAATTTCCTTATAGATCTTGAATTTTTCAAAAGCTTTTAACTTGTTCTTGAGAAATAAAACTGCAGTCATTCTTGTATAATCATCAAATAATAACATAAAGTATCTCTCACATTTTAAGCCTTTTGTTGTAGTTGGTCCAACTATATCAATATGCACAATTTCCAGTGGTTTTGTTGTTGAATTTTACTTTGATTTGAACCTAGTCTTTGTTTGCTTTCCTTGTTGGCAATGGTTGCATAAACTGTTGGTTGGTTTCTTGATCTGGGGGATTTCTCTGACTTCTTCTCTTTTGTTGACTTTGACAAAGTTATCAAAATGCATGTGACCCATTCTTCTGTGCCATAGCCAACTTTCATCTTCCTTTCCTAGACAACACTTTTCATTTCCAATTTCGCTTAACACATATATGTTGCTTGAAGTTCTTGCAGCTGTA
>SNQJ01S0014340.1:83582-98211 GCA_010110895.2 Picea sitchensis | reverse complement strand
TAATTAATCATTACTTATGATTACCATGCTATAGAATGTGAAAAATGTAAATGTATTATTGTTTATATTACAAAAAACTGACTGTGGGGGTGAAGCCTTGAAGTATTGGCCATGATATCACTAGAGGAAAGAGTGAGGAAATTGTAGAGAGGGTTCATTATGTCAAATAACCCAAAATATCCTTATTGAAATAATAAGCCTCATCTTGATCCCAAAGAAAAAATCAGTTAATGAAAGATGGACTAGTGGTTGAAAAATCAACTAACCCAATGAATGGAAGGATTGAGGGTCTGGCTGAGGAGACAAAAAATTATCAACCCAAAGTACCACATAACGTATTTTCTTGCAAGCATAGATTGACCCGAGTTCCTTTTGAAAAAAGGAACATGATACATTGAGAACCTCCTTGTGGAAAAAGGAGAGGGCGTGCAAGAGAATAAAGGATACCATTCAGAAAGAGGAAGAGCATGTGAGGTTCTCCATATTAGAAGAAGAAATGAAGGATTGAGTTTCTCTAGTTACTAAGGAGAACCAGAGGAGGAATTCATTCTTTGAGGAAGAGAATTGTTGAAAGGAATGCACTAGCGTGTGAAATAGAAAGATCAGAGAACTCATAGAAGAGTTCTGAACTGGATCATAGAAGACCTGAAACCTAGAATGGATAAAAAGAGGGTCACAAACTTGGTACTGGATGGAAATAAACCAGTTCTGGAAGGAGAGGGCATTGAGGGATAGTGTAGCTATGAATTAACTCTCTTGCACAGACGAAATCTAGTTGGGAAGGCATATGATAAACCCCGTGGAGACCCTGAAATCAGTGGGGAAGAAGGGAAACTTCAATTGCTTCCAGAGAGGTGGAGGAGAGTAACCTCCCCGATACCATTCTTGAGTTTGAAAAGAGAACCTATAAAACCTTACCTGAGAATAAGGATGTGAGCTTGATGCTAAGAGCGCACCTGATAAATCTCGTAGAGGTTTTCAAAGAGAGAGGATCTCTAAGAAATTTGTATAATTTTTCGTAGTGATATCATGGCTTGGCACAGGGGTGGCTAGAGTTATAAGAGTGAATTCCTCTGAGCTTATGGTTGGGTGGAGAGGCAAACACCCATAGTCAATTGTTTGGATGCAACTTGTAATAGATAAGTATTTAATATACCCTGTGCACTTGAATTGAAATGCATGATTTGAATTCTTGTATTTTTTATATACATGTACCTCTTGGATATAGGAGGGTGATGGTATGATATTGTGTCAAAATATGCCTCACATGAAACTGATGGTAATAATTCTTATTGTTCTTCTGTAAACTGATACATTTGAATGGTTGTAAGATGAAAATTTGTAGTCGTTGTGCTGGTTGGAAAATCCTCAAGGTGTTTTCCCAAGGATCAACTTCACAGTTCTAGAGTCGAGAAAGACTCCACGGGACTACTACAGTCCTGTTGATCCATCGAAAATACATTTCTCTTTTATATAACTTGAGTTCCATGAATGGAAGGTGCTTCCTTCAAAATAGTTGTCCAAGAGACCATGGGCTCATGCCCATGACCTTAAACAAATCTTGGCGAAGATTTATGAGTGTAGCCTATGGAGGTTGAAAAAGTTCCATAGGACCAAGACCATGGAACCCTTCGCTACACTAAAAAAGGAGCTAAGTTATTCAAGACTTTGGGAGTCCGCAGCTCTGGGGTGAATGAACATTGCAATTTCCTAAATGCATCGAAGGTGATCTGTCGGACCGATAACTTGATGGTTGACCGACAGTTGGCAGTCATTTACCCGTTATCATGGGATTCATCCCCTTGTTAAACTCCGATCCATTTCTTGGTTATGAAGTAACACGAGCCATAGGTCTGAGGATATTCAAGATCTCCCATAACCATTGGATAAACGTTGTGGTCGGTTCAACGTTGACCACTCCGGGTGAAAAAGGGTGTTATACGGTTAGAATCCCCAAAAGCAAAACTTGCAAAGTAACATGAGCCGTGGTTCTAAGGATCCTTCGTGTTATCACTCTGTAATTTCTCAGACTGAAGAAGAAGTTGAAAGAGGTAACTACAAAACCACTTTGGAGTCGAGGATCTATCCCTCCTAGACTTAGAGAGGGATCTCTCTGTAAGATTTATCTTTGTTTGCTGGGAATTTTAGGCTAGTTATGATAGTACAGGGTTTGGTTTTTTTAATTGTTGGTTGGAATATGGAAGATGGGCCATTGGGAAATGGAGTCACAGCTCTGAATTAATCAAATAAAAGGTTAACGAGATAATATTGCAGGGCATGGTAGTAAAAGTGTTGGATCTATTCAGATTAAATGAAATGAATGAGAGGGAAAAGAGGGGAAAGTCCACTAAGTAGAGGAGCAGTTAAGAATTCCTTCACTCAGTTTCAGATGAAAAAACATAGATCATTAAAAAATTAGAGACATAGTATATAAGATAAATTATGTTCTTTTGACTTTATACATGAAATGATTACAAAGAATAAGAATACATTTGACAAAGAGAGAAAGACATCACCAACAATATAACACAAGAATCTTGCAATGTTGCACTGTATAACTAAAAATCTAATCAGTCGTGTTTCTGTGGGATACCTTACAATATTTATCCTATTCTATGAACAGGTCCCAACCCTTCATACCTTGAAATGTGAAGTATTTATAAGTTTATTCACAAATATCATGTCATAAATGAGTAGGATATATATAATCTAATTGTATATCTAATTACAAAAATATAGAAATCTTTATGATTTGTTTGGATTTCTGGTGTTTGATTTGATTGACTAAAATAAACTTTAGATGCAATCACTATGAAACAAACTACCAAGTGACTTGAATGCTCGAGTTTTTAGATGAATTTTGTTTGGATCCTGGAACTGCATGTTGATTTGATGGAGGTTGTTAACGATCTGTCTTTGAATTCTGCTTAGTTGTTCATCTTTATCACTGACTATGGCTACTTCTGTAAAATCGAGCATTGGAATCTAGAATTGGTGATTGACTGTTGATCTTCAGCTTCCAGGTTTTTTTAATCCACATAATATCCTTACTATTTTCTCGTACTGGTTTCTTTGTTATTTGTCTCTTCGAGTAATTTTGTAGGGGGGGAACTTACAGTTTACGGTGGGTGATGGCGATGACAACTTATATCAGTGCGAGATCGTTATGGGGTAGTGGGTGGTCAATGGTGATGTGGGAAATTTAATTGTCTAATGGATATGATGACATGGGGACAAGTGTTGAGTAGGTATATGGGATGAGTGGATGCGTGAGTGTAAATGGTAGGAAGAAGGGAAGTATAAGCAGAGAGGTGGACAATATCAGTAATGAGGGGACAGGTGGTGTGTGATGAGAGGGGAATTATAAGTGGGAGGTGACATGTAGTGGGAGTAGTCAGACGGGTTATGTGACATGCGATATGGTGAGCAGTGGAGTGAGTGGAGGATAGGTGTAAGCAGGGGGTATATGTCGTATTGGGTAGTGGTTTAGGGAGATTTCGGAAGGGGTAGTAGGCAGTAAGTAGATTTGAGAGGGGGGGGTATGAAATGATGAGAATGTGCCACATTAGGTGGGACCGAGGCAAGGGAAAACATATTTTCAAACCCCCACCCCGTCGTTAAAGGTAGAAAGGTCGGGGGGTCTGAAAAAGGATGAGGACCGTCCATCTGGAACAAGATGGATATTGACAATAAGATTAGCACATGGATTAAGCGCTACATGACAAACTATCATGTCACCTTCCGATTTTGGGTAAACACATGCACCAATGACACATAAGAAAAATATTTTTGTTTTTAGACTTTATATTATAATCTAATGATTATTTTCATCAACCTAGGGTGCAATTTAACTGTGCAAACCTTGACTATTTTCTCTCCTTCGGGAAATTATTTGCAGAATGAAATATCATTTACCACATAGAATCACTAAAGGAAGAGATTTCAATCACCATCTAATCCTATGAAATATAGAACTATAACAGTGGATCCACTTGGGGATGGTGCTCTCCTTGTGAGGTGCCAAGAACACTGTAGACTAAGTAGCCTTGTTCATTGGGTTGATCCCAAAAACTGCAACTTGCTCTTTCATGAAACCTGTGTGACTAAAAATCAATTGATAATATGTTCCAAACCTTAACTGAATCAAATTCACTCTGAAATTTGAATTGTACTCTAAAACTGAAACCGAATTGATAAAAAAATTGAAAAATTGATGAAAGGAATGCTCGTGAAGTCAATCTTATTCACACACTCCTACCCTAATTGGTTGAAATTACTTCTCAATTAGGTAATGGAAAAATGCCAATGAAGCCAATCCAGTAGTTGATCCAATAACTCTACTCTTTCATTGTTTTTAACAAAACTCAACACTAGATCTTGTAAGGGCACTAGAAACTGATTATTAGTTTGATATTCACAACAGAGAGCTTTGGAACCATAAAAAACAAAAGAGGCACTGGAAATTGATTGGAATTCTGAAGTGAAAAACTCCTCCATATAGATAGCTATAGGATCATAATAGACTTGACCTATTTCTTGGTGTTCAGAGTATTAAACAAACTCAAGGTCGTAATTGGGTATTGTACATATGCTACCTATATCATCATACAACTTTTGATTTAACTGCAAATTTTCATAAGAGATTTGAAATGATACTCCTGCTAAACAAGATAGTGAAGTCGATTGCCTGATCAAGTTTTTATCATATATGTTTGTAGGATCATAGTCAGCTAATGGAAAAGGACTTTGGCTACATATATTATCCAACATACCAACTATTGGATCTTGGAGAAACTGAGAAGACTGTTGCAATTTATTATGCAATGATTCCAATGAGGCTACATGATTTTCTATAAGCTTACCAGTCCTTGCTTATTGGATATTGGAAACATTTTTCTTCAAAAACTGAAATGAATCAAAACTTAATGGTACAAAATCATGCTGAATCAATTCATCTGTGCTTTGAAAATCAAAATAACTCGGGGGCTGAAATTCCGAAGCTAGAACAACTTCCATATCACAAATGACATCCTCAATCGATTCATCAGAAAATTCTCCATTCCTATTGTTGACAACTTGTTGGTCTTCTTGATTATAGATTACTCTCGGAAATTGAAATGAGGAGAAACATAAGGGAAAATAATTTTCACTTACTTTGAAATTTTCTGCATTTTCCTCATTGTTGTCATGATTAATATGCACAAGCTAATTGTTATATTAGAGTTGTTGTAACTGAGCTTCTTCCTCCCAAAAACATGTTGTTGGTTGCTTTGAAGAGTCAAACTTGATGTAGTCATCATCATATTTATCATACTTTGGTAGATCATCCATATAATAAAAATCATCAAGCATTCATATTATATCAACTAATTTCTCCTCCATAAGATGATTTTGAGTTTCATCTTTGTCCATGGCATGAAGTGAATACAAAAAACAATCATTTTCGGATCTATGATACCCAGGATAAACAACAAAATGTTTAGGAACAATGACCCTTTCTTTCTCTGAAAAAAAATGGAACATGGTGTTTTTGAAAAGCAAGTTCATCTCTCATGATAATCTTCTGCATCATCTCTTTCATTGTGCTTGCCAGAATGTCTAGTTTCACTTCTAAAGATGTCAGATGCTCATTCTTTGTGTTTTCCTTTTCTTCTGCCTTCAACTTTGACTTTTTTATCAGCAAATTAGCTTCTACACCTATTGTCCTATTCTGCATTTCTTCAAGTGTTGTATTATTCCTTTCTCTCAATTGAAATGTCATTTTTGGATCAAAGGCATCCGGGTAGTATAAGAGAGCTAAACCAGGAGGAGGTTTTATATCATTGAGCATTGAATGGTAAACTTGATTGAAACAGGCTGAAAAGTGTTGCATTGTTTCTCCTGGTTTTCTTTTCAAATGATTATATTCTTCTAAAATGAGAAAAAGATTTCTCTTGATCACCCATTTATTTAGGAAGACTTTCGCAAACTGATTGAAATAAAAAATTCTTACAGCTGACAAATTTTTGAACCATTCCTTAGCTTTACCTTGCAAAGATAAAGAAAAAATCCTAATACAGGCATCATCTTATTCAACCTCAAAAAAGTCAAGAAATTTTTCAAAACCCTGAATGTGTTTTTCAACAGTGATGTTACCATATTCTCCATCAAACCTAGGAAGGTATTTGTGATAATTTGCAAGGAAGTCATGGAGTATATGAGGTAAGATGAGAGGCTTGTATCTATCTAGAATTTTAACAGCTGTAGGAGTATGTACAGGAACTATAAGACCAAGCTTAATCTTTTGAGGCCCATCATGTTGAATATGATTATCATAAGTCTCAGCAATATGGTCTTGACCAGGATCAGGAAAAGAGAATAAATAATTAAAAATAAATCCTATTATGTCTTGGATAAAATTTCAACTTGAATACCTAATCTTTCCTGATTGTCTTGTCATGTTTCAGGTTCTTCCTCCAGTGGAGTATTTGAATTGAAGTCGATTGGAGTCGCCAGGTAGATGATTCAACCTTCTTGGGTCTGATCACTGTCCACCATTAGTAAACATATATGGAAATTGATATGCTTTTCTGAGGAGCATGAAATGTTCAATTCCCCAGTATGGTCACCACTATGTTATCACTCTATAATTTCTTAGGCTAAGGAAGAAGTTGACAGAGGTAACTACAAAACCACTTTGGAGTCCATAATCTAGGCCTCCTAGACTTCGAGAGGGATCTCTCTGTAAGATTTAGATTTGTTTGTTGGGAATTTTAGGCTAGTTATGATAGTACAAGGTTTGGTTTTTTGAATTATTGGTTGGAACAGGGAAGATGGGTCATTGGGAAATGGAGTCATAGCTCTGAATTAATCAAATACAAGGTTAACATGCTAATATTGTAGGGAAGGGTAGTAAAATTGTTGGATCTATTCAGATTAAATGAAATGAATAAGAGGGAAATGAGGGGAAATTCCACTAAGTAGAGGAGTATTTAAGAATTCCTTCACTCAAATTCAGATGAAAACATACAGATCGTTAAAAAACCATAGACAGAGTATATAAGATAAATTATGTTCTTTTGAATTTATTTTAACGATTGGAATTGGAAATACATGAAATGATTACAAAGCATAAGAAAACATTTGATAGAGAGAGAAAGACATCACCAACAATCTAACACAAGAATCCTGCAATGATGCACTGTATAACTGAAAATCTGATCAGTCATGTTTCTGTGGGTTGCCTTACAATATGTATCCTATCCTCCAAACAAGTCCCAACCCTATATCCTGTCATAAATGAGCATGATATATCTAATCTAACTGTATATCTGATTACAAAAATATAGGAATCTTTAGGATTTTTTTGGATTTACGTATTTGATTTGATTGACTAAAATAAACTTTAGATGAAATCACTATGAAACAAACTGCCAAGTGACTCGAATGCTGGAGTTTGTAGATGAATTCTTTTTGGATCCTGGAACTACATGTTGATTTGATGGAGGTTGTTGATGATCTGTATTTGACTTATGCTTAGTTGTTGATCTTTATCATTGACTGTGGCTACTTATGTAAAACCAAGCATTGGAATATGGAATTGGTGATTGACTTCTGATCTTTAGCTGCCAGGTGTTTTTAATCCGCAGAATATCCTTACTATTTTCTCGTATTGGTTCCTTTTCCATCTATCTCTTCGAGTAATTTTGCAAGGGGAAAAACTTACAGTTGACGATGGGTGATGGCAATGACAACTTAGCTTAGAGCGGACTCGTTATAGGGCAGTGGTAGGTCAATGGTGATGTGGGAAATTTAATTGGCTAATAGATATGATGACATGGGGAAAAGTGTCAAGTAGGGAGATGGGATGAGTGGATGTGGGAGTGTAAATGGTAGGAAGAAGGGAAGTATAGGTGAAGAGGTGGACGATATCAGAAATGAGGGGATAGGTGGAATGTGATGAGAGGGGAATTATAAGTGGGAGGTGACGTGTAGTGGGAGTAGTCAGAGAGGTAATGTGACAGGCGATATGGTGAGCAGTGGAGTGAGTCGAGGACAGGTGTAAGAGGGGGGGTATAAGTGGTATTGGGTAGTGGTTTAGGGAGATTTTGGAGGGGTGGGTAGGTGGTAAGTAGATTTGAGAGGGGGGGCTCAAAAATTATGAGGACACGCCATGTTAGGTGGGCCTGAGGCAAGGGAAAATAGCTTTTCAGACCCCCCCTTACCCATCGTTAAAGGTAGAAAGGTCGGGGGGGGTCCAAAAAAGGATGAGTACCATCGATCTGGAACAAGATGGATGTTGTCGATAAGATTAGCACGTGGATTAAGATCTACATAAGAAATTGTCATGTCACCTTCCAACTTTGGGTAAACACATGCGCCAATGACACATAAGAAAAATATTTTTGTTTTTAGACTTTATATTATAATCTAATGCTTATTTTCATCAACCTAGAGTGCAATTTAACTGTGCAGACCCTGCCTATTTTCTCTCCTTTGGGAAATTATTTGTAGAATGAAATATCATTTACCACATAGAATCACTCAAGGAATAAATTTCAATCACCATCTGATCCTATGAAATATAGGACTATAACACTTTGGGATCCTTCTTGACCATTAGATCGAGTGTTAGTGGAAGGATAGATTAATGGAAGGGATGACCAACAACAAGAGGTCATTCTGCCTTATGATCCTCCCAGTTGGTTACACCCGGGACTAAATACTTAGGATTGCATGGATCGCAAGAGCACAGAGCCACAAATCCCCGTCAGTTGTTGGATCAAACCAAAGAATATTATGGGTCGTCTAATCATTATTCGACTCTTTGGATAAACCCCACTTCGAGTGATTCGGGATGCAAGGTGTGGAGTTTCCCTGAAGGCCCAAGGCTGGAGTGACGTGGCCAAAGTATGCGGTGGAGTCTGACTATATGAAAGGGATGACGCATGTCATCTCATGGCTAAGCCACATGTCTTACTGACTCATTGTATATGGTAAAAGGTCAGAGAGATGGGTGCCATGTGTCAAGGTGGATTCATCACCACGTATATTTCAGGTGATAGATGGTAGTAGGGACACTCATGTAGAACACCCTGTATGTAAGAGGGACTTGCTCTTGGAGTTAGAGACTTCAAAACTCTGGGTGTTTGGGGTGCTAAGAGGCAAGCTCCAAAAGGTTCGAAGGTCGAAGCCACATGGTAAGACTCTGGGAGTTCGGGACTTCAGAACTTTAGGTGTTTGGAGTGCTAAAATGCAAGCTCCAAAAGGGCCAAAGGCCGGAGCCACGTGGTAGGAATCTAGGGTTCGGGACTCCAGAGGATTTGCAAACAGAGAAAAGTGGTTGAAGTGTCGAAAGCGTCAAAGTGTTGAAGCAATGAAGTTTCCCTAGTTGTAGTGTCAAACTCTAAAAAGATGGGCTCGCATGCGTCATGGTGATGTGGTGTGTCTAGATATCTCCACGTGTTATCATAGTATTGGAAATGAATTAGGTGTGGGACCCCACCTCTCTAGTCAATTCCAAGTGATGTGTTAAGTGCAGGTAAATATTAACCGTTAGATTCAAAGGAACTCCTCTATAGATCCTGGAGTAGAGAGAGAGGCTCCGGGACTTCGGGTCTCTGGGAAGATTTAGTGTTGTACAACATAGGGTGGAAAGGCCGAAGTCTAGAGGACAAGGTTCCAGCGCTGGTCACATGGTAATGAAAAAGGGAAAAACAAGAAGCAACGAGGTTGGGGAAGTGAATAAACCCGCAGCGAATTGGCATATACTTTCCCCTGTAAACCCTTCTTCCACGACCACATCATCTCCAAAGGATGACAATCGAGGCCACAACAGTGCCATGTTGGATGGTACAAGGAAATCAAAGCCACGTGGATGCCACATGGAGAAGGTAGCAACCAATGACACCCTGAAAAAATCGGAAGGTCGTAACTCTCGAACCATAACTCAGTTTTGGATGAGTTTATAGTCATTGGAAATCTCTCGTAGAATAGAAGGCAATGGTGCTCTTATCCGAGTGATTCAAGAAGCTGTGAAACCAAGGAAAAATTTATACCCCATCCCTTAAAAAGGTACTTAGGGGTTGGGTGTGTTACAACATATATTTTTCTTCATGGTTGATGCATGAGATAGTATGTATGATTAGCATACACTTGATGTATGGTGTGGCATGAGTTTAGATGGTTGATGCATGGACAGGTCCAAGGATCATTATAGGGAAGAACAAATTATTCTTGAGTGGTTGATATATGTTCTAGTTGAGCAGTAGTATTTGGAGCAGAAGTGAATTGCAATGATAACATATTGTTCATCTTGTAGAGAAGATAGGGGGAGTTATTCTTCTTCCTATGATTGGTTGCAGCAACATGATTCCAAGTGGAGAGATAATTGGCATCCATGCCACCATCATTTCCTCAAAGTGATATCCCTTGTCCAAAGGGGGAGAGACTTATATATAGGGGGAGCATCACCTCAAGGGGAGTGTCACCCTAAAGGGAACAAGGAAACATCCCTTTTGTCATTGTCGTCAAAGGGGGAGAATGATCACTAAACTTTATTTAAGATTGAAAAAGGGGGATTACTTTATTTCCATCAATGCCAAAGGGGGAGAATGTTAGACATGGTGTTATGGTGTTGGCATTGATGTCAAAGAGGGCCAAAATGATCAATGTTGGACATGGTATTATGGTATTTCCATTATCAAGAAGATCAATATGTTTGTGAGACACTAAATCTCGAGAGAGATAACGTAGTAGGTTGTGAAAAAGACATAGCACGAGGAAATGAGGAGTGCATCATATTACGAGATCATCTCTAAGGTGGATCAATGCAGAAAAAGATCAGGAGAGAAGGCGTGATTGAGTGAAGTGGAAAAAAATTTCTGCAATTAAGGAAATCCACACAAAGGATTGTGGAGTAATCATGATCATTCCCTTTTGAATTTTAGGAGTAATCACAACCATTAAATCAAGGAGGAATCCTATCCACTGATGTAGTTTTTGGGAAAATTCAAGACCGTCATATCGAGGGGAAGACAAAGTTTGGGAAGAATTGAATCTCAACTGTCAAATCTAGAGAAGTAGCATTATGGATAGTTGGATCAAGCTAGAATCGGAGATCGAGAGAGATTAAATAAGAGTTGTCAGATTTTGTGGAGGAAATTCAAGTGAGCTCTCAACCGTTGGATCAAGCAGCAGATAAAGGACTTCATAACTTCGCCACTTCGACGAACATTGAGATAAAGTAGAGGCACGAACTTGCGAAGTCACACAATACCGCCAACCATTAGATCAAGGAGGTGCTTCAGGTGAATTCTCGACCATCTGATCAATTTTAGTGGAAGGACATGGTAAGCCACAATATCTCAGAGTCCCAGAGTAAACAAAATCATGCAGACCATCGATCCCTACGGAAGCAATGTGAACCGTTAAATCAAGATTTGATCTAGAATTAAGCATTGACCGATGATTAGGAAGGAGCTTCAGGTGAGTTTTCAACCGTTAGATCAAGTGTGGGAAGTAATTCAGTGCTTTGGCACTTCGAAAATTCAATATTATTAGATCGAAGTCTCAAAAGTGTCATATTCCCGAAGCAATGACAATCGCCAGATCAATAAGGAACTTCAGATGAATTTATGACCATTAGATCTAGGAGGAAGACATGTGACACATTAGTAGGCCCACATAATCAAGAACATGTCAACAATAGATGACACATGGCCCAATCAAATGGTGACAAGTGTCAAGGTCGATGTGGCACATAAGGACTGTAAAAGTCACAAATCAGGGTGACACATGGCACACACATTAAGAGTCCACATCATCATAGGTGATATCAATATACCACATCACTCCGGGATTATTGCCTCCATGGATGTCCAACTTCTCATACCAGTAATAATACCCGAAGCGTTGAAGGCCGAAGTCATGAATTAACCTTTGGTCATTGATCTAAGATCCTACAAAATATTTATGGATTGTCTGATCGTACAGGGGAAGGAATAGTTAGCCCGATGTTGACCACTCTAGGATTACGAGGAATCCCAAACAACTAAAGCGTCGAAGGGAGAAGTAGCGAATTAGCGTTAACCATTGATCTACTTCAGGATCACGCTAGATTGTTCGATCGAGTACAGTGAATAGATAGTGTAAGGAGTACTAAAAACCGACTGCAAGCGGTCATTGCAACTTTATGACTTATTCGGTAGGTAAAAATCTAGAGGGATTGAACCACTTCAGAGTTCGAGTAACCCGAAGTCCCGGAGTCATGAATAGTTGAATACCTGGAAAGTGGGAGATACGTTTCTCCTAAGCCTACGGTCATAGCTCATAGACATGTGAAGATTATTAAGCAAGGAAGTGTTGATATGCACTTCGACGATATTTTCTCTAAGAGAGTTGGAAGACTACAAAGGTCGGAGTCCTGAAACAACGAAGTCTTGGAGTAAATGAGAACCATCCATATCAACTTGAAAATAAAACATGATTTTCGATCTTGATAATCGATTAAACACTCGCTTGGGTTAACTCTTAGACACCACCCTCTATCACAGGTCAAGGTCATATGTAAAGTGGCAATGATCTAAAGGGCCAATTGGGTTAACACCTGGTCATGATATATGGTTAGTTGGTTAAATGAAGTGCTTGCGGGATAAAACATAAAACAAGCCCTGCACCTTATGTATCTAGTTGTTGGTCACATCAATTTGTTCATATGAAAAACAAAGGGGAGTCACAAGTTAGCACCTATCCATTCNTAATAATATTAGATGAAATTCACATATGTATACTATACCATAAGTTTATTGTGACCCTCTTTTATGTAAAACCTATATGAATATCCAAACTTAGATAGAAATGGATCATCTCTTCGAACTTTAAAACATATATTAAAAATAAAAGTTCCATGGAAATGAATTTTTAAGTGTCAGTCTTGTATTATGGTAGGATAGATCCTGATAAGACTATGCTAGGATAGATCCTTATGGTTCAAAAGCATAAAGGTTGTATGGGACCAACATAGTAGATGCATTAGTACTCTAGTTATATAGTTGCATGGGACCTTTATAGATACAATTAGTTTCATTATCTTGGACCACCTCTTTAGGATTTAAAATAGATATTAAACCCCAAAGTTAGATGGAAATGGCCTTTAAGTATATGTCTTTTATTATGGTAAAACAAATCCTTATGGTTCGAAAAGAAAAAGGTTTGCATGGGGCCACCATATCAGATGGATTAGTACTCTATCCACATAGTTGCTATTTTATTTATATTTCATAACAACCTTAAGGATGAAAATTCACAAGGTTAAGATCTAAGAAATTTGTAGGAAAGAGGTGAAATCGTCCAAGTTGCATTAATTGTCTTAGTGTGGAATTTTTTTTCATGGCATTAGAGTTTTTGTGGCCAAGATCACTCTAAATGAAAGATGTAGTTAGTATTTCATATGTGGTGTACTTGGGAGAGGTGCTTGACCTTGTTAAGGTTGTTGGGTGTGAAACCATAAGTTGCTTAGGAGAAGCACTTGAACCCTTGGAAGGGTTGTTTTTTCTTCATATTGCTAAGCTTTTGCGATGGATATGATTATGATCTCTTGATTGTTCTCTAACACTGTGTCTAATGTTAAATATGTTATTCTTGGGAGAAGTACTTGAACCCTTGGAAGAATTGTTTCTTCTTCATATTGCTAATCTTTCGCGATGGATATAAATATGGTCTCTTGCTTGTTCTCTAACACTATGTCTAATGTTAAATATGGTATTTTTCTATTTTCCAACTTAACTTCCAACCACTCTAAACATTTAGTCAATTGATTTTAACCATTTTCACATAGAGAATACTAAGCAAAGAATTTGAACTAATCTCAAACCTTTTGCGAGTGGAAATTGAGGGTGAATTTGAAGCTTATATTGAAGTGAATTATCCAAGACCCTATGCCGTTGAGAATTCAAATGAATTCTCCTTTCCAGACCGTAGTTCATGTCGACGAAAGAGGGAATCATGTGGTTTTTTTACTCGAGCATAAGTCGTCGAATTTGGTTTTGGTCTCTAGCAGGCCCATGTATTCACGCGGACACGTCCAAGTTCGTAGTTGGTGTGCATTGAAGGCAAATAGTCATTGGGTGCCTTGTCATCTAGACATGCAAGGACCAAGAGGTCGCCACTGGGAAGGCTGATGGCAGGTCGCCACCAACAGCTCGTTGACGAAAAGAAGAAGATGAGTGAAGGTGGCGGCAATGTCTCCAGAGGTTGGATCGTCAGCAGAAGTAGTCATCTAAAAAACCACCGGCAAAAGGCCAAATCATTATCCCTTAACCTTACACAATTTGTTGGTTTTTTAACCTACACCTTAAATAAATGGTGGTATGGTACAGGGGAACTCAAATCATCTTATGTTCATGAGGATCTGATGGACGAAGAATCGCTGAAATGCCACTTTGCATTGTTCAAATTACAAATTGTTGAATAACAAAAAGATATGATGGTCCTATATCCCATTCTTAAATAAATTGAATTATCCAAAGTTTCAATTTCAATTAAAATCATTGGTATATAATCAAATTTGAAAGGCTACATTTCAAGTTGAAGGTATATATTCATTCAATCATTCCATAATGAAAAGTTGAAAAAGTAGTTGTACTTCACA